>CAHIKZ030000005.1:265000-297500 GCA_903632075.3 Acanthosepion pharaonis
ATCTCATCCCCATCTCTATTTTAAGCATCTATAATTATTTTCTCGATCTCTCACTCTCTCTGATTTCTCTCTGTCCATTTCTCCAATTCAGATTATTCCATATAAACAGTCACGAACAGACTATCCCACCCTCCCTCTCTCTACCCCTCTTTCTCTCTCTCTCTCTCCCTCCCTCCCCTCTTTCTCTCCAACTCTCCCTCTCCCCATCTACCTCCCTCTCTCTTCTCTCCCCCTTCTCTCTCCTTCCATCTCATCCCCCTCTCTATTTTAAGCATCTATAATTATTTTCTCTCGATCTCTCACTCTCTCTGATTCTCTCTCTGTCCATTTCTCCAATTCAGATTATTCCATATAAACAGTCACGAACAGACTATCCCACCCTCCCTCTCTCTACCCCTCTTTCTCTCTCTCTCTCTCCCTCCCTCCTCCCCTCTTTCTCTCAACTCTCCTCTCCCCATCTACCTCCCTCTCTCTTCTCTCCCCCTTCTCTCTCCTTCCATCTCATCCCCCTCTCTATTTTAAGCATCTATAATTATTTTCTCTCGATCTCTCTCTCTCTGATTCTCTCTCTGTCCATTTTCTCCAATTCAGATTATTCCATATAAACAGTCACGAACAGACTCCTCTCTCTACCCCTTTCTCTCTCTCTCTCTCCCTCCCTCCCTCCCTCTTTCTCTCCAACTCTCCCTCCCCATCTACCTCCCTCTCTCTCTCTCTCTCTCCTTCATCTCATCCCCCCCTTTTCATCTATAATCTCGATCTCTCCTCTCTCTATTCTCTCTCTGTCCATTTCTCCAATTCAGATTATTCCATATAAACAGTCACGAACAGACTATCCCACCCTCCCCTCTCTACCCCTCTTTCTCTCTCTCTCTCCCTCCTCCCTCTTTCTCCAACTCTCCCTCTCCCCTCTACCTCCCCTCTCTTCTCTGTCTCTCTCCTTCCATCTCATCCCCCTCTCTATTTAAGCATCTATAATTATTTTTCTCTCGATCTCTCCTCTCTCTGATTTCTCTCTGTCCATTTCTCAATTCAGATTATTCCATATAAACAGTCACGAACAGACTATCCCACCCTCCCCTCTCTACCCCTCCTCTCTCTCTCTCCCTCCCTCCCTCTTTCTCCTCCCTCTCCCCATCTACCTCCCCTCTCTTCTCTCCCCTTCTCTCTCCTTCCATCTCATCCCCCTCTCTATTTTAAGCATCTATAATTATTTTCTCTCGATCTCTCCTCTCTGATTCTCTCTCTGTCCATTTCTCCAATTCAGATTATTCCATATAAACAGTCACGAACAGACTATCCCTCCCCCCCTCTCTACCCCTCTTTCTCTCTCTCTCTCTCCCTCCCTCCCTCCCCTCTTTCTCTCCAACTCTCCCTCTCCCCATCTACCTCCCTCTCTTCTCTCCCCTTCTCTCTCCTTCCATCATCCCCCTCTCTATTTTAAGCATCTATAATTATTTTCTCTCGATCTCTCCTCTCTCTGATTCTCTCTCTGTCCATTTCTCCAATTCAGATTATTCCATATAAACAGTGTCCATCCCACCCTCCCTCTCAGATTCTTTCTCTCTCTCTCTCCCTCCTCCCCTCTTTCTCTCCAACTCTCTCTCCCCATCTACCTCCCTCTCTTCTCTCCCCTTCTCTCTCCTTCCATCTCATCCCCCTCTCTATTTTAAGCATCTATAATTATTTTTCTCGATCTCTCCTCTCTCTGATTCTCTCTCTGTCCATTTCTCCAATTCCTATCCCCCTCCCTCTCTCTACCCCTCTTTCTCTCTCTCTCTCTCCTCCTCCCTCCCCTCTTTCTCTCAACTCTCCCTCTCCCCATCTACCTCCCTCTCTCTTCTCTCCCCTTCTCTCTCCTTCCATCTCATCCCCCTCTCTTTTCATCTATAATTATTTTCTCTCGATCTCCTCTCTCTCTGATTTCTCTCTGTCCATTTTCTCCAATTCAGATTATTCCATATAAACAGTCACGAACAGACTATCCCACCCTCCTCTCTCTACCCTCTTTTCTCTCTCTCTCTCTCCCTCCCTCCCTTTTTTCTCTCCAACTCTCCCTCTCCCCATCTACCTCCCTCTCTCTTCTCTCCCCCTTCTCTCTCCTTCCATCTCATCCCCCTCTCTATTTTAAGCATCTATAATTATTTTCTCTCGATCTCTCACTCTCTCTGATTCTCTCTCTGTCCATTTCTCCAATTCAGATTATTCCATATAAACAGTCACGAACAGACTATCCACCCTCCCCTCTCTACCCCTCTTTCTCTCTCTCTCTCTCCCTCCTCCCCTCTTTCTCCAACTCTCCCTCTCCCCATCTACCTCCCTCTCTCTTCTCTCCCCCTTCTCTCTCCTTCCATCTCATCCCCCTCTCTATTTTAAGCATCTATAATTATTTTCTCTCGATCTCTCACTCTCTCTGATTCTCTCTCTGTCCATTTCTCCAAGATTATTCCATATAAACAGTCACGAACAGACTATCCCACCCTCCCTCTCTCTACCCCTCTTTCTCTCTCTCTCTCCTCCCTCCCTCTTTCTCTCCAACTCTCCTCTCCCCATCTACCTCCCTCTCTCTTCTCTCCCCTTCTCTCTCCTTTCTCATCCCCCTCTATTTTAAGCATCTATAATTATTTTCTCTTCTCTCCTCTCTCTGATTCTCTCTCTGTCCATTTCTCCAATTCAGATTATTCCATATAAACAGTCACGAACAGACTATCCACCCTCCCTCTCTCTCCCCCTCTTTCTCTCTCTCCCTCCCCCCTTTCTCTAGCAATCACCTCCCTCTCTTCTCTCCCCCTCTCTCCTTCCATTCATCCCCTCTCTATTTTCTTCACCCCCCTCCTCTCTCTTTTTAAACAAATTCAGTTTACCTGGACTAGCAGTCTGCTCCCTTTTTTATAAGATCCTTTGTTTCGGAGTGGCCACCCGCAAGCCCATCTTTTAAATACCTTCCTTGTCCCCATTGTTTCCCAGTAGACTGTTTTTTTTTTTTTTTCTTTTTTGTTATGTCAAAGGATCGGTTGATAGCAAAACCCTTATTCTTCCAAACCTTACAAAACGATTTTTTTATTTCCTAAACCCGGTTGTAAAAAAAAATGTTGAAAAGATTTTAAATAAAGATCTTATATCCATTTGAAATTAAAATGGTTCTTTGCTTCATTTTTTTTTTTTTCTTTTTGCTTCAAAAATGTACCCCTGGAATTTTCACCAAAAATCCTTGTTCTTAATATCTGCTTAACATAGACCAAAAGAAAAAAACAAGAGTTGTGATAAAGACTCTACTTTTCTAACCAAGTTATGTCTCTCTTCAGAACCGTCCATCGACTGCCTGGCATTTAAACAACCTGCTTCAGGAGCAACTGTAAACAATGGCTTAATATTTATTGATATTAGAAACGATTATATTGAATCAAATAACTTGTTCTGCTGACAGGAAAGTTGGTTCTCTGTGTCACCCTAGACAATGTTTCTCGACAGAATCTATTTTACATTTTTATAAGTTTACCATTTATCCATATATTGAATATTTCTGGAACATCTGGTCTGGTGCTGCTGCTGCTATATATTTATAGATCCTTGAAAAATACAAAAGAAATCTGCAACGTTATCGGCCCTGATCTGGCATCTCGGCTTCAGCTATTTTTCCACTGCCGTAACGTTGTTTCCCTGTGTCTTTTCTATAAATGTTTTCATGGTGATTCTTCTGAGCTTTCGTCTTTGGTAACCTCGACTTTACGAATTTAAACGCAGTACTTGATTGGCAGTTAGGTTTCGTTTGATTTGTTTTGTTCTACGGCATATCAACCTCAATGAGTTATTTAATGCTGACAAGATTTTTATTGCTGGTAATATTTTTTTCCAAAAAATTATTTCTGGTAATATTTTTCCCAAAAATGTATTACTGGTAATATTTTTTTTCTTCAGAAATGAATTGCTGGTAAAAAAAATTTTTTCGAAAAATATTGCTGGCAATAATTGTTTCCAAAAATGTATTGCTGATATTAAAATCTATTTTTACATGTTTTGACCCCAGGTTGGGAGGGTTAACTATTTACCCATAGCTGAGACCCTAACAGGTGCTACCACTCCTGGCCAAGGGGGACCAGGGAACTCCACGCTCCTCAAAACCTCCTGATCAGAGGCCTTGCTTTTTGATGTAGTTTATCGTCATACACAGGATACAGATGTAGTTTATCATCATACACAGGACGGCCAAAGTTTAGGGGTTAACTATTTGCCCATACTTGGGATCCTAACAAGTGCTAACGCCTAGGGTTCAGGGTGGAGCTGTGAAAAACAATTAAGTGGTGGTTCCACGCATCTTAAAACCTCCTGATAAGAGGCCTTGCTGTTGGATGTAGTTTATCGTCATACCCAGGACGAGGCAGTTAGGTTTTATCATTTTATAGGTGAACTCGTAGATGTAACCGTAAGTTCTATGTTAATAGTTTCATCTCTTCAACAATATAAATGGAATTTCAATCAACATTTGTTCCCTTAAATGTTATTTATCTTTTACTGCCATCTCAACTTAATAATGTTTTTTTTTCTCAGTCTATCACTCTCAGTATCCCCCAACATCCTAGAGGGGGAGAGGATTATAAAAAAGGGTATGCGGTAGACTAGAAAGAATGAAAGATAACTAGAAAGGCTGTTGTCCTGTCGGCCTTCTGATCGATTTATATCTGTCTTAAGAAACGTCCTTCGAAAGCATGACTATGACTTTTATACAACTCATTCAAGAAGGACTGCAAAACATGGCTTAATATATATATATATATATGTGTGTGTGTGTGTGTGTGTGTGTGTGTATATATATATATATATATATATATATATATATATATAAATATACATATATATATATATATATATATACTTATTCAGCTTTCGGGAATAAGCTAAAACGCCAAATATACAAGGATAAGTAGATTGACTATTGTCACTCCTCTAGGTGGTGGTTTTCTTAGCATAGCTTAGGTGTGGCACAAGGCCGGGTGTATGGAACTCACTACTTAGTCGTAATTCTTTTAGTGAGATAAGCTTGATAACTATTGCGCAACATCGAAGTGACGAGGTAATTTTGTAAGCGCAGCTTAGATGTGGCACAAGGTCAAAAGTATAGTGAACCCAGTAAGGCTCGAACTCACTACCCAGTCGTAATTGTTAACCATTACAAGACATTGAGACAAGCTTGTTAACCATTACACCACATCGAAGTGCCTAGGTAATCTTTTAAGAGTAGACTAAAATGTGGAGCACCTAATGATGATCGTACTCACGATTAAGTTGTAATTGATTTTGCTAACAATTACACCGCGTGGAGGTGCCCCTTTTTTTAAGCATAGCTGAGACCCTAACAGGTGCTACCACTCCTGGCCAAGGGGGACCAGGGAACTCCACGCTCCTCAAAACCTCCTGATCAGAGGCCTTGTACAAGACCGAAAGTACGGGGCACGCGGTGAGAATCGAACACGCTATTCAGCGTAATTGATCTAGCGAGACAAGCTTACTACTCCACGTCGAAGTTCCCAGGTAATTTTCTAGGCATAGCTTAGATGTGGAACAAGGCCGAATGTGTGGTGCACCCAGTGAGGATCGAACTCACTACTGGTTCGTAATGTATCTAGCGAGAGAAGCTTGTTAACGATTACACCACATCTAAGTACACCAATCGTCTAAGTGGTAAGTACCAGCCTAATAAGCGTACAATCTCCTGGTTTGAAATTAGCCCGTACACCGACCCCTGAAGCTGATACAATTGCAACTACATTAACAGAAGACGACGTCTTATCTGTTTGATTAAACTTTCGATTCGATTTTCTGTGCAATTTCTTTAATCTTTTTTATATCGGTAATTTGACGAGATCTTCAATAATCTACTGCTCTTGAAATCCAGTCTGCTTTTTATATTAATGACTTCGTGAGATTTCAGTATTACAGTTTAGATCAAATGTCTTTTTACATTAGATTTCATGTATTCTTTAGATCCCATATTTTTAATGAGTTCATGAAATCTAAACTAAGTACGCATTTTTACATTCAATTTTATGCACGTGTTTTGCATGAACGTGTTCACGTCTCTCAATAAGCATATTTTAGAGCGATTGTGTTTTTAAACACGGAGTAAATTTTTAATTGAACAAGGTATACCTAATATTTTTTAAATAAAATTCTCCCCATGTAAGGGAGTAAAGCCACTAATGTTTTATTTTTCCAAGCGCTTTCGGCTATACCTTTAGCCATTATCAAGGAGGAATATATAATTCTTCCTTTATAATGGCTAAAGGTATAGCTGAAAAACTTGAAATATATATATATATATATATATATATATATATATATATATATATATATATATATATATGTGTGTGTGTGTGTGTGTGTAAGGCGGAGTGTATTTATAGTGTTAGTTGATAAGAACCAACGACAGACATATTAGGTTACATGAAATCAGTGCCATGACCTACTAAGTGTGTGTGTGTGTTTGGTGGGGTATTTATAGCTTTTTATTCGGTAATAATTAAGTGCATTTTAAATCAATGTTTTCGTGTCTAATAAATGTATTTCTTCTTCATTGTTCACTTTCTTAGGAAAACTGTTACTGTTTGCAAAAGAAGACGAATACATTGATAAGTGAAATATGTTACAGATAAAAAAGAAAGAAAGAAAGAAAGAAAGAAAGAAAGAAAGAAAGAAAGAAAAAACGAAGGGACAGATGAAGAATTGAGAAAGAAAGAAAGAAGGAAAGAAAGAAAGAAACGAAGGGACAAATGAAGAATTGAGAAAGAAAGAAAAAAGAAAGAAAGAAAGAAAAAACGAAGGGACAGATGAAGAATTGAGAAAGAAAGAAAGAAAGAAAGAAAGAAAGAAAGAAAGAAAGAAAGAAAGAAAGAAAGAAAAGAAAAGGGACAGATGAAGAATTTAGAAAAGAAAGAAAAAAAGAAAGAAGGAAAGAAAGAAAGAAACGAAGGGACAGATGAAGAATTGAGAAAAAAAAAGAAAGAAAGAAAGAAAGAAAGAAAAAGAAAAGAAACGAAGGGACAGATGAAGAATTGAGAAAGAAAGAAAGAAAGAAAGAAAGAAAGAAAGAAAGGGACAGATGAAGAATTGAGAAAGAAAGAAAGAAAGAAGGAAAGAAAGAAAGAAACGAAGGGACAGATGAAGAATTGAGAAAGAAAGAAAGAAAGAATGAAAGAAAGAAAGGGACAGATGAAGAATTGAGAAAGAAAGAAAGAAAGAAAGAAAGAAAGAAAGAAAGAAAGAAAGAAAGAAAGAAAGAAAGGGACAGATGAAGAATTGAGAAAGAAAGAAAGAAAGAAAGAAGGAAAGAAAGAAAGAAACGAAGGGACAGATGAAGAATTGAGAAAGAAAGAAAGAAAGAAAGAAAGAAAGAAAGGGACAGATGAAGAATTGAGAAAGAAAGAAAGAAAGAAAGAAAGAAAGAAAGAAAGAAAGAAAGAAAGGGACAGATGAAGAATTGAGAAAGAAAGAAAGAAGGAAAGAAAGAAAGAAAGAAACGAAGGGACAGATGAAGAATTGAGAAAGAAAGAAAGAAAGAAAGAAAGAAAGAAAGAAAGAAAAAGAAAGAAAGAAAGAAACGAAGGGACAGATGAAGAATTGAGAAAAGAAAGAAAGAAAGAAAGAAAGAAAGAAAGAAAGAAAGAAAAAAAAAGAAAGAAGGACAGATGAAGAATTGAGAAAGAAAGTAAGAAAGAAAGAAAGAAAGAAAGAAAGAAAAGAAAGAAAGAAAGAAAGAAAGAAAGAAACGAAGGGACAGATGAAGAATTGAGAAAGAAAAGAAAGAAAGAAAGAAAGAAAGAAAGAAACGAAGGGACAGATGAAGAATTGAGAAAGAAAGAAAGAAAGAAAGAAAGAAAGAAAGAAAGAAAGAAAGAAAGAAACGAAGGGACAGATGAAGAATTGAGAAAGAAAGAAAGAAAGAAAGAAAGAAAGAAAGAAAGAAAGAAAGAAAGAAAGAAGGAAAGAAAGAAAGAAACGAAGGGACAGATGAAGAATTGAGAAAGAAAGAAAGAAAGAAAGAAAGAAAGAAAGAAAGAAAGAAAAAAAGAAAGAAAGAAACGAAGGGACAGATGAAGAATTGAGAAAGAAAGAAAGAAAGAAAGAAGGAAAGAAAGAAAGAAACGAAGGGACAGATGAAGAATTGAGAAAGAAAGAAGGAAAGCAAGCAAGAAAGAAAGAAAGAAAAAGAAAGAAAGAAAGAAAGAAAGAAAGAAAGAAAGGGACAGTTGAAGAATTGAGAAAGAAAGAAAGCAAGCAAGCAAGAAAGAAAGAAAGAATGAAACGAGGAAATATTTCGGGTACAGACAGAATTTGAAAAGCCGTGTACTACTGTGTTTTGTATTTCACTCTTTGACGAACAATAAAACCCGTGAGTTGTCGGTTGACTGCTGCTTTCATTGGTAACTTACCGCGAAAGAAAAGCAGCGTATATTTGTTCATGTTACAGTTGGGTTTGGTGAGCTAAAACAAACTCTTCTTTCTTTTCCTCCCCTTCCTCTTTTTTTTACACAAAATAAGATACCCAGCGGCCGAACAATGAAGGACAGAGAGTGCAATAAATTTAATGCAGATTGATTTGGAAGCACGAATTGACCAGGTTCGAACTTAACGCGCCTATTTTTTTTTTTTGTTTCAACGCAAATGCTTTGTCTACCGAACGTGTCTCCACTAATTCCACACTCGACAAATCCCTCATTTATTTAGTTAACATGCTGGCGAAATGTGTGTTACCTTTATTTAATAATATCATATATTAAATTATATACTTATTTATTTTTATTTATGTATATATTATATATTATATTTATATATTATATTTATATATTATATTTATATATTATAATTATTTAGTCATATATATATATATATATATATATGTGTGTGTGTGTGTGTGTGTGTGTGTGTGTGTGTGTGTGTGTGTGTGTGTGTGTGTGTAGAAAAATAGGAAGGAACACGTTTGGTAAATAATCCGGAGTTAACTTTAGTATTTTTGTTTTTATCTTTTTTAAAAAAAAGTGCTCCATACAGAAGTAGAGCTTAAATTATAATTATTTTAAAAAAAAATATGATTCCTTCGCTACATAAGCGTTCTCATGTTTCAAAAACGAGAGCCGAAAGCCTCAATATAATTATTAAAATTAAATTGAGTTAAAGTATCAAGCCCTGTTTCATCCTAGAGAGAAAGAGGTTTTCGGCTCTCGTTTTTGAAACATGAGAACTCTTATTTTTGAAAAATAATTATATATATATATATATATATATATATATATATATATATATATATATATATATATAATAATAATAATAATAATATCATATACATCATGGGTGGAATGGCTACGACACACAGGCCAAATCCGACCCACCATCAAATTTCATCTGGCTTGAACACATTCTATTGTTATAAAATAATTATTTTTCGCATTCTTTCTTTATTATTATTATTATTATTATTATTATTATTATCAAGGTGGTACATATTAGCCCCGAACTCTCGAACCAGTTGGGAGTAACCCTCGCAATCTTATCAACATTTGCTATTTTTCCACCGACATGTATACACGTTACAAATGGAATTGAGTAAAATTTACAATTAAAGGACGAAATATTTTCGCGGATTTTGACGTCGTTCTGGGGTCTGCTTTTTTCTTTTTCTTTTTTTTTCACAATAAGGTTCACCCTATAAAATACCCGAGGGCCACTCGAATAAGAGAGTTATTTAGGAGACTGTTTATACGGATAGGAAAGAAAGATAACGGTTAACTCTTAAACAGGTTAAGACTGTAGTGATCTGGGAAACATCCACTTGGAAGTCGGTTGCGCAGGGCAGTGATTCGCGGGATGAAGCTGTTTGAGTGGAACTGACTTCTCGCCGATCTAATACAGAGGGAATGCGGGTGGTTTGCTACAATGTAAGTGTCATGGCGGGTCCTAGCCGTGAAGTTTAGACCTGGCGGAACCCAGAAATGTAGTTCGTCCGAGCACTTTCCATGGTCGTAGCGATAGAGCAGTGAGAGACTCGCCACATACCGCCTGTGAGAGAAAGAGGTTGGAGGGTGGAAAATAATTCTTCTTTCACAGAGACTCGGGGACGCTTTTGAATTCAACCAAGCCTGGAAAAGGAGGACTAGGCAGCTCCCGCCCAAATGTGACAACAGTACTCCATTTTCGGCCATGAGCTGGCTCTTACAGAGGATAACATGAGAAGCCACGTCCTTACTGGAGACAATCATGGAACCAATCAGTTTAACTGCATCTTTAGCAGTGGATCGTATATAAGAGTTCCACTTGAGGTGGGCTGAGAGCTTGAGGCCCATTATTCTCTCGTGGCACGGAGCCTCCTCGAGGGGACATCCGTTAATCGTAACTTTGCGGCAGTTTGGGGTCTAATATACGGTGATGGAATGTAACTAGTTTGAATGTAATCAGCCAGGATTTCCCCACTGGGAAGTTAGTGCTAGATCAGAATAAGCTGCCAATCTCTGACCGTCAAGAGTTTTAAAAGAAAGCCCGTATATATTGGTATCACCGACATAGATGCTTACAAATAATCGGAGTATATTCTTAGGGAGATCATTTATGTAAATCAAAATGAAGGTTGGTCCGAGAAGGGATCTCCGGAAGACACCTGCGTTGACCGCCAAGGCATCGGGTGACTGGCTGTTAATAACTACCTTCAGGGATCTACCTGTTAGGAAGTGTTTTATAATTTAAAAAACCAGTGATCCCATAGCTGTAGAGTTTGTGCGAGAAACCTTTGTATCACACTTTGTCGAAGGCCTCCGAGATATTTAATGCTATGTTCCTCGCGGTGTATGCTATCGACAAGGGTCTCACTAATTCTGTGTATAGTGGAAGGGCATCAGCAGTGGATCGAGCTGATCGAAACCCACACTGCTCGTCGCACAAGAGGTTATTTCTGTCTAGTTACTCGACGAACTTATTGATTATATCCTCCAAAAAGCTTACTCATGATACTAAAGAGACTAATAGGTCTGTACTTGGAGGAGGAGAATCTCTCGTCCGCGTTCTTGAAGATCAGGCATAAGATTGACTCCTTTCACAGGCTGGGGAAAGATTTCACCTTCAAGCAGCGTTTAAATAACTTTGCTAGGATCAGGGATAATTCTTGGTTGTTATTCTTAAGGATGACAACTGGAATTTTTTCTGGGCCACTGTTTTTTGGTCGAGACTTTTGATAATACTGGGATAGGCGTGTACAAGAGGAGGACAACAACACTTAAAAAACAGTCTGTCTACCTTATGTGAAGGAGTTATCAGAGAAAATACAAAGGATCTGCGGTCCATATAACATCAGGACAACCTTCAAAAGCTTGACGACACTTCGCAGATATCTCTGCCGAGTTAGACCCCCTTCTAGAGTAGAAAATGACTAAAGACTGTGTGTACGCTGCCCCGTGCAGCTGTGGAAAGAAATATAAAGGGGAGACAGGCCGCCCCTTAAGATAAGGCTTTAAGAACACCAGAATGCTGTAACACGGGGGGATATGGGAAAATCAAGTGTGGCTGATCACATATGGAGAGAGAAGGGAGATCACCGCCCTCTGTGGGATCAGGTTGAGATCCTAGACAAAGAACTTTATTTGCCTGTATTAAATTACATATTGCGTCACAATTTCTGTATTAATCAGAAAAAATGATATTAAGTTGTATATTGTCATTAACTCATTATTCTATATTTTCAGTTTTTTCGCCTTGAGAAAAATTTTTTAAAAAATAGATATAATAATTAATATAATAATAATAAATAGAATAATAATAAATAGAATAAAATAGAAACATTTTAAAAATTAAAACAAATAAATAATATAATAATAAATAATATAATACTAATAAATAAAATAATAATAAGTAAAATCAAATAAAAAATCTTTAAAAAGTAACAATAATAAATAAAATAATAAAATAATAAATAAAATAAAATAAAAATGTAAAAAATATAAAAATAATAAATAATATAATTATAATAAATAAAATAATAAAATAATAAATAAAATAATAATACATAAAATAAAATAAAAATGTAAAAAAATATAAAATGATAAATAATATAATTATAATAAATAAAATAATAAAATAATAAATAAAATAATAATACATAAAATAAAATAAAAATGTAAAAAAATATAAAAATGATAAATAATATAATTATAATAAATAAAATAATAAAATAATAAATAAAATAATAATACATAAAATAAAATAAAAATGTAAAAAATATAAAAATGATAAATAATATAATTATAATAAATAAAATAATAAAATAATAAATAAAATAATAATAATAAATAAAATAAAAATAATGTAATAAATAAAATAATAATAAATAAGATAAAAAAATGAAGATAAATAATAAATAATAATAGAATAATAAATAAAATAAAATAATATCATGTAATGTACTTTATCAAACGTTTTCGCATAATTTCTGCATATTCATAATCGAAATATTATTTAATCGGTGTTAAAATAAAATAAAAAGATATTGCAAAATGGGTCAGGGTCGAGAGTTATTCAGCACTTCCTCAGAGTTTTTATATGATTATGTTAGACACAAAGTGGGGGATCAGTTTACTACTTGCATTAAGTAATAAATTGATCACCTCAAGAATTCATTTATGTTAGAGCATCAGCCTGATCCCCCATCCTGGATATGACGATATACTACATCCGCGTCCTGGGTAAGACGATAAAATATGTCCAACAACAAGGCCTCTGATCTCTTGGCTGCTGTTGTTCCCAGGTGCACCCTGACCCGAGGTGGTGGCACCTGTTCGGGTCCCAAATGTAGACAACTGGTTGACCCCAAACTGAGGTCAAAACAATATGAAAGTGTAAAAATAGGTTTTAGTACCAGCAATACATTTTTGTAAAAAAGTATTACCATCAAAGAATTTTTAATGGAAAAAATTATTACTAGCAATATTTTGAAAAAAAATTACCAGCAATACATTTTAAAAAAATATTACCAGCAATAAATTTTTGAAAAAAATATTGCCAGCAATACATTTTTGAAAAAAAATTACCAGCAATACATTTTAAAAAAATATTACCAGCAATATATTTTTGAAAAAATTATTGCCAGCAGTACATTTTTGAAAAAAAATTAACAGCAATATATTTTTGAAGAAAATATTACCAGCAATACATTTTAAGGAAATATTCCCAGCAATACATTTTTGAAAAAAAATATTACGAGCAATACACTTTTGAAAAACCATATTAAGAGCAATACATTTTTCAAAAAAAATATTACCAGCAATACATTTTTGAAAAAAATATTACCAGCAATACATTTTAAGGAAAAAAAAATTACCAACCAATACATTTTAAGGAAATATTCCCAGCAATACATTTCTAAAACAAATATTACCAGCAATACATTTTTGAAAAAAATATTACCAGCAATACATTTTTAAAAAAAAATATTACCAGCAATACATTTTAAGGAAATATTCCCAGCAATACATTTCTAAAACAAATATTACCAGCAATACATTTTTGAAAAAAAATATTACCAGCAATACATTTCAAGGAAATATTCCCAAATATTCAACATTTTTTGAAAAAAAATATTAAGCAATACATTTTTGAAAAAAAAATATTACCAGCAATATATTTTGAAAAAAAATTAAAGCAATATTACCATCAATACATTTTTGAAAAAAAAATATTACCAGCAATACATTTTTATTACCAGCAAAAAAAAATATTACCAGCAATACATTTTAATACATTTCTAGAAAAAAATATTCCCAGTAACCCCTTGTGCAATTTACTGCCTTCATTGATGTTAAATCGATTAATGTATATATATATATATAACATCCACAGACACACAACTTTCATTCCCATTATGATTACATATTACCAGCAATTTATTAAACAAAAAAAACTTTATTGCCGATGAACAATAACGGATAAGATTTTGAAAAAATATTATTCCCCTAATATATACATTTTAAGGATTTATTAAATAAATACGTCAAATACATTTCTAGAAAAAATTTATTAAACCACGTCAACACTAATTTTATAAAAAAATATTAAACAAATACGTCAAAATACATTTTCTAATGATTACATATAAAAAAAATATTTACCATTCCCCAATGATTATTTTATAAAAGGATTTATTTATCAAAAACTTTCATTTTGAAAAAATTATTATAACGGATAGGATTATTTAAACAAATATTCCCATCAATAATGATTTTCGATTTATTAAAAAATACGTGAACGCTTTTACCTAATGATTACATATATAACGGATACATTTTTAAAAAAATCAACATTTTTACCTATGATTACATATATAATGGATACATTTTTCAGAAAAATTTAATTCCCTAATGGTTACATATATAACGGATAGGATTTTTAAACAAAAAAAATATTCCCATATATAACGGATAGGATTTGTTAAACAAATACATTTCTTTAAAAAAATAACGGATAGGATTTATTAAACAAATATTCCACATTAACCCCTTAATGATTCATATATTAGGATTTATTAAACAAATACGTCAACACTTTTTTCATTCACTTTAATGACCATATCGGATGATTTATTAAAAAAAATACGACAATTAATTCCCTATGATTACATATATATATATATATTGTGATTACATATAATGGATAGAATTGATTAAACAAATACGTCAACACATTCATTTCTATTGATTACATAATGATTACATTTATTAAACGGTTGAACGCTTTCATTTTTAATGAAACAAATTAAACAAAAAACACTTTCATTGCTTTAATGATTACTTATATAACGGATAAGATTCATGAAACAAATAAGTCAACACTTTCATTCCCTCTAATATATAACGGATAGGATTTATTAAACAAATACGTCAACACTTTCATTTTCTCTAATGACTACATATATAACGGATAGGATTTATTAAACAAAGACGTCAATACTTTCATTCCTTCTAATGATTACATATATAACGGATAGGATTTATTAAACAAATACGTCAAAACTTTCATTCCCTCTAATGATTACATATATAACGGATAAAATTTATTAAACAAATACGTCAACACTTTCATTCCCCTAATGATTATATATATAACGGATAGGATTTATTGAACAAATACCTCAAAACTTTCACTCTCTGTAATAATTACATATATAACGGATAGGATTTATTAAACAAATACGTCAACACTTTCATTCCCTCTAATGATTACATATATAAAGGATTGGATTTATTAAACAAATACGTGAACGCTTTCACTCCCTCTAATGATTACATATATAACGGATAGGATTTATTAAACAAATACGTCAACATTTTCATTCCCTATGATTACATATATAATGGATAGGATTTAATAAACAAATACCTCAGGAAATTTAATTCCCTCTAATGGTTACATATATAACGGATAGGATTTATTAAACAAATACCTCAAAACTTTCATTCCCTGTAATAATTACATATATAACGGATAGGATTTGTTAAACAAATACCTCAAAACATTCATTCCCTTTAATCATTCCATATATAACGGATAGGATTTATTAAACAAATATGTCCATACATTCACTCCCTCTAATGATTACATATATGACGGATAGGATTTATTAAACAAATACGTCAACACTTTCATTCACTTTAATGACTACATATATAACGGATAGGATTTATTAAAAAAATACGACAACACTTTCATTCCCTATGATTACATATATAACGGATAGGATTTATTAAACAACTACGCGAACACTTTCATTCCATCTAATGATTACATATATAATGGAGAGAATTGATTAAACAAATACGTCAACACATTCATTCTCTCTAATGATTACATATATAAAAGATTGCATTTATTAAACAAATACGTGAACGCTTTCATTCCCTCTAATGATTACATATATAACAGATAGGATTTATTAAACAAATACGTCAACACTTTCATTCACTTTAATGACTACATATATAACGGATAGGATTTATTAAAAAAATACGACAACACTTTCATTCCCTATGATTACATATATAACGGATAGGATTTATTAAACAAATACGTCAATACTTTCATTCCTTCTAATGATTACATATATAAAGGATAGAATTTATTATACAAATACGTCAACACTTCCATTCCCTCTCATCGATAACATACATAACGGATAGGAATTATTAAACAAATACGTTGACAATTTCATTCCCTCTAATGATTACATATATAACGGATAGGATTTATTAATCAAATACGTCAACACTTTCATTCCCTGTAATGATTACATATATAACGGATATGATTTATTAAACAAATATCTCAAAACTTTCATTCTCTGTAATAATTACGCATATAACGGATAGGATTTATTAAACAAATACCTAAAAACTTTCATTCCCTCTAATAATTACATATATAACGGATAGGATTTATTAAACAAATACGTCAGCACTTTCATTCCCTCTAATGATTACATATATACAGGATTGGATTTATTAAACAAATACGTCAACACTTACATTCCCTCTAATGATTACATGTGTTACGGATAGGATTTATTAAACAAATACGTCAACACTTTCATTCCCTCTAATGATTACATATATAACGGATAGGATTTATTAAACAAATACGTCAACACTTTCATTCCCTCTAATGATTACATATATAACGGATAGTATTTATTAAACAAATATCTCCACACTTTTTAACCTTTAATTATTATATATATAACGGAAATGACTTATTTAACAAATACCTCAAAACTTTTATTCATTCTAATGTTTATATCTATTACGTATAGGATTTTATTTCGGTTAATTATCGTCTTTTCTCATAAAATCTTGAGCTGTCTAATTAGCTTTCCACCTTTTCTACTTAATTAAACGAAATATTTCTAATAATGAACAAAAATAAATCGAGTAAACGCTGTTTCTTTTAAGTATAAATTTGTTTTTCTCATTTTCTCTATTGTGTTGAATGTCAAGAATCAGTTTTTTCAGATTTCAGGAATTGAAACATGACTGTCTTTTGAAACACGCACTTTATACGTGATAATCTTTCAATATTCGTAATTTTTTCTCTTAGGATTTGTTACTAAGGTTTTGTTCTGCATTGAGCCAACAATATACCCGTAATGATAGAAATCATAGCACCATATGGATATGTATTTCCCAATCATTACTGAATATGAATCCAATTTAAAATTCAGTAGAATTTGTAATACTGACGCATGTGGCAATCCGAGCAGAATTGTTGAAGTTATCGCTAACATTTTGTCGAGATTTACAAACTCTACGTTTCGTTTAATTTCGCATACCAATCGATGAAATTTGAATAATCTGATTTGTTTGGGAAAATACTTTGATATAAAACCAACTTCACGATGTACTAAATTCTTTAATTTTACTGGACTTCATGGTAAACAATATTTGTTAAAATTTATTTTTTTTCTTTTTTAACAGTGAAGAATCATATCTTAGAATTTCTTACTCTTGATCATGCAGCATACAACTGGCGATGCGTAAATATTTCTTTCTGGAGCCCAAATCCCCACATCTTTTTGAAGCATATAGCCTTGTGATTTGTTTATATTTCTCGCAAACGCAGCTCGTACTGGGAAAATGGATTATTGTATGTAAAACTTCAAGAAAAGATATGCAAAAAAAGAACAATGTTGCAATTTTGTTAAATAAGTATTTGTTATTTTAATCATTTTTTTTAAATAGTGGGGGTATTGTATAATTTAATAAAACTTAATTTTTTCATAAAAATTAATGAAAATTTATATAATATGTAAACTGTTCAGTTATTGCTTGTCCAGATTCCACAGAGTCTGGGTCTGTATTACCCGGTCCAATTTTTGGAACACTTTTCATGTTGAAATCCTGACAGTATTTCGTAATGCTGAAGTCGATGCTAAAATTTTTTTTATCGAGTTTTAAAAACTCTACCTTTTGTTCAATTTCTCAAACCATTCAATTTGAAATTTGAATACTTTGACAAAAACTCTACTTCGTGGTTTAATAATTGCTTTAATTCAATTTTACAGGACTTTATGGTAAACAATATTTGTTAAGAAAATTTATTTTTTCTTTTTTAACAGCGAAGAATCCTATCTTAGAATTTCTTACTCTTGATCATGCAGCATACAACTGGCGATGCGTAAATATTTCTTTCTGGAGCCCAAATCCCCACTTTTTGAAGCTTTTAGCCTTGTGATTTGATTATAGTTCTCGCAAACGAAGGGCGAACTGGAATCTTGATTCTTGTACAGAAAAAAAACATAAATAAAAGATCTTCCAAAACAATCTTTTTTATTAAATAAATATTTGTTATTTTAACCATTAAAAATGTTTTTAAAATAGTGGGAGTTTTTTTGCATGTTAAATAGTAAGACTTTTTTTTTTTTAAATTAATGAAAATTTATTGTACTAAGCTATACACCCTAGTAAAACCAACTGTACTTAGAGCCCCCTTAGCTGCTTGCACTTCATCTCCAAATACGACAGATCAATGTATGGCTATTTTAGATGGTTTGACGGATGAACTAAATCACAGAAATTTATATATAGATAGAGAGATTGTATTTTGCAAGTGTTCCAATCTGCGAAGGGCTAATTTCATGACGTGAAAAGTAATATTTCCGGCTTGGATATGCCATGGTTACCGTTGCAGGGACAAAAAGGAAGGTTACGTCCCTTTGGATAAGCCGAAGTGTCACGTGATGTCATAAATGCTTACATGTTCAAATATAAACAACTTATTTTTATCTTTTACCGAACTAAGCATATTCTAAGAGACTGAAATATAAATGACCTATATTTACCTAGCTCGAATGAAGTAAATTATTTCACACTCGAATATAAACAACCAATTTTTGCCCATCAACAAACTCAGTGAATCCATATTTACTCAAATATTTTTTAATCATTTCCCTCAACCCCAAAAGGCAATAAAGCCACTAAAACGCCGGCGGGAATGGGTACTGAGTGTGAAATAATATAAGAAGAAAGAAAAAATTATTAAAGAGTGAACAATAAAAGAACAGGATTAAGATGGCAAAATATAACGATTGACATTAAAGTTAAAATTTTGGACGGGAAGCAAGAAGCCAGAAGAGTGATCCACAAGCGAGAACTAATGGAGTAGAAACTGTTAGCATAGAAGTTACCAACTGTAAAATGATGAGACCTCACCGCCAATCTAGTACTGCGCTTAAATTCATAGTCTAGGTACTAAAGATAAAAATTCATTAGAATAATTACCATGAAAATATTTATAGAAAAGAAACACAGAAGCTACATTATGGGAAAGTGAAAGAAGCCAAGATGCCAGGTCAAACCACTGACATGGCAGATTCTTAATCAAGAAAACAGTGAATGACGATTGACACTGCATTTTAATTTTTCAAGACCAAAGTTGGTCGGAAAACATGGAACCGGAAGAGAGTTCCACAATCGGACGTACGAGAAAAGAAACTGTTAGCATAAAACTTGCAGTTACATATCGCCAAATCGACTGTAAACTGATGAGACCTTGCCGCCAATCCAGTACTGTGCTTAAATTCCTAAAATCTAAGTACCATAGCGAAAAGCACAATCGAACAATTACATGAATGAATTTATAGAAAAGAGCCAGGGAAGTATCTTTACAGCAGTGTGGAAAGTGACTGAAGCCGAGATGCCAGGTTAGGGCTAATAATATTGCTGATTCTTCTTTAGATTTTATAAAGAATCTTTAAATAAATAGTAGGAGCACCAGACCATATTCGGCAGCAATATTCACAGCGTGGGTGAATGGTAGATTTATAAAAAAATCTGTCGAGAAAAACTGTCCAGTACGATTTAGTGAACAAACTATCCTAGCAATAGATTCAGTGTAGTCTTTCCACTTCATCTCAGTCGAGGATGTTAGCCCTAGAAAGCGCAACGAGTCACTCTCCTGGAGGTTTACCCCAGCCATACTTATAGAAGATAGAACGTGTACTCTCAGCTGATTAATAGAGAGCGTTACAGTTGTGGGTGAGTGACTGAGACCGAGATGTCATGTCAGGACCAATAACATTGCAGATTTTTTTATGTTTTTATTTTATCAAGTATCTTTAAATATATAGCAGGTGAACTAGATGCGGCAGCAATATTGAAAGTATGGATGAATGATAGAGCTATAAATATGTAGGATATATTCTGGCGAGAAAAAAATATCTTGTACGACTCAATGAACAAACTTTCCTAGCATTACACCCAGCATTTGATTCAATATAAGCTTTGGTATAAAAAGGTGGGGAAGGATTTTGGTATTCAATTCTACAACAGGTTTTAGCATATCTTCGTTTCAGTCAACTCAGCTCAGTCAGAAGGTGAGGCTTAAATCTTTAAACCTCTCTACTTTCATTAGTCAGGCTATAGACTCTGTCTTTTCTTTAAACGTTCCGTCACGTGACCACACAGTCCACAGTAAGCACAAAATGTACTTATTGATTCATACACCCGAATGAATATATCTATGTGTCGTAATTTTTTTCAGGAATAAAGAAACATCAAATACTCACTTGATAACACATCAGCGGTGTTCTGTATTTAAGAAAACACAAATAAAAACAAAGTTTGATATGTCTTTTCGAAGGCTCTATTGTTACGAACAAGTCGTGACATGAAAAATAAATATATCCGCTTCTTAAGATAAGCGATACTCACGAAGAGAAAGCAAAGAATAAAATCAATACGTGTTTATTTTTGGACTTATCGTCAATTACACGCTTCATGACAATCCAAAATTAATTTCCTTGTCCTTTTTCTTTTAGGAGAGGAATATTCTATAAGCTATGTAAATGTGTTTGAATAAAGAATTTTTTGTTTCAATTGGGTTAGGAATTATTATATGTTTGTGACAAATGACGGACTTTATAGGAAATGAATAAAATGCTTCTGAAATGTTAAATAATTTATTTAGTTGAAATAGGCAGCATGTTGATAAATGGCTACTCTCCAACATACGTCTCAAATTTTGATCTCTTTGAAAAAAAATCCTCATCGTTTGATATGATAAACAGTTCAAATGCTTTGATTACATCTTCCTTATTGGAGAATGTTTTATCGCATATAAAAAGCTCAAATGTTTAAATAAGTGATAATCAGGAGAAATGTGAATATGGAGGATAAGGCAAAATTTTATAATTTAGGCTATGCAGCTTTTGGACAGTTGATTGAGAAGTGTGTGGTTGTGCAACAAAATTGGGCCATTCCTTTATACAAGTCTAGGATGTTCTTTTTCAATTTGTCCACAATATAAGGTTTCTGTTATTGTTAACCCTAGAGGCAAGAATGAATAATGAATAACTCCTTTGAAAGACCACCACACAGTAAGCATTAATTTTTAGGGTGCAGTGGAGGTTTTGGGTATTGTTTTGGTGATTCACTTGCATCTAACTATTTAGCCTACTCTCTTACTGTTGTCAAAGAGTATCCATTTCTCAATGCATGTAATAATTCAATGCAAAAAATGATTATTTTTCCAGTCAGGAAAGCAACAAAGAGTACACCTCAAAGAGACGTTTTCTTTATTTTTCGAATTGTTTTCAAGTGTTGAGTTCAAGAGCGAGAATTTTCGAGTTTTGATGCAAGTTTTCGGACTGTAGTTCTCGAATTTTGATCTACGAAAACATTCAATTGATTAAGTCTGATAACCAATCATGGTCTTCCCCTTGGTTTAATTTCAAGACTATAATCTCCCGAAAAAAAACTTCTGGAACCATCTCTGTACAATTCTCATTTCAACAATACCATTACCAAAGACCTTCTTGATATCCCGAAATTCTTCAGAGGCATTGGGCTTATGAGTAACAATATATTAAAAGAAAAAATATCCGGAAAAAAAAGAATCAGGAAGAAGTCAAGATTATTTTATATCAGGGGTTATTGGCCCTCGTTCGATGGCGTTCCTTCGGAGGATTGGCGCGATTGCGTCTCGATTAAGGGACGAGCCTCGCGAAACGGAGTGGCTCTTGTAGCGTGTCCCACTGGCGATGGTTCGAGGTAATGCTTTCTCCATCATTGCGGTTGGCAGAGGTTAGAAAAAATTGTTTATTGTTACGTTGTTCTGGAATTGTCATCAGTGGTCAACTGTAATTGTTTTGTTTCAATAAATTTTAATTTGTTTTTGTTTGTTTTTTTAAATAATATTTTATATACTAAGGAGATTATTTTGTTAGACGACCGGATCAATAACCAAGTACCAAATGCGTTATTTCATGTGTGACAACATAATATCATTTACATTATTCACATTTGCACTAATATCCTTATCTTCGGTCATCTGCAGGTGTCTCTCGATCTGTTTAACCTTCAAGTGAATTTCAATCCACATCTTTGCACCGTGTCACTTTCCATAAGATAGGTTCGCCTATCGCCCGGTTTACACTCCTTCCCTGTCTTTTGAAAAGGAGGAGTGTTTTATCCCTTGTTTCCTGTTTAAGATTGACTTTCCGATTTCTTCTAAAGTCTTCTCATTCTCTTTCACTCACAGTAGCCCCTTGCATCATAGTGGCATTGTCGCCTTGCTCGGGGTGAATTGATTAAAGAAATGCCTGTTCTTTTTAGCTTGTAGTAAATGTTGCCTTTTGCTATCTATCCTAAACCCTGTTCTGTCATCCACTTACACAAGATCGTTAAATGACGCAATCTCTTAAAGATGCGGTGTACGTACCCTTATAATAATGTACCCCCAAACAAAACATAAAAAAGGAAAGGTAACTCACACTCATTTACAGTAAATAAAAATTATATCTGTAGCAAATTGATGATATAATTAATATTAAAAGTTTCTTAATGTATGAGTTTATAATTCTCATTCGGTAATATAATTTAACTACAACGCTAATTTCGTCACTGCGTTGAAACAAAATATCTTTTTACTTTTGCGTTGAGTTGTCCCGCTCTGAGTAGGCCGCCGGTGATGTGTCCTGGTGTTGAGTTGTCATGAAGAGAAGTGGGCGGTGTTGAGTCGGCGGGGTTGAGACGGCGGCGTTGAGTTGATGTTGAGTCGGCAGTGTTGAGTCGGCGGCATTCAGTTGGCGGCGTTCAGTTGGCAGCCTTCAGTTGGCGGTAATGAGTCGTCCTGAACCCTCTCCCCACGTATGAGGCAACAAAAATGTAGTCCTACAGAATTATACCGCGAATTGTATTAGCGGTGCGAGTAAATAACGATGAAGTTTTAAACAAAATGGCAACATAAAGAAGTTCTACTCAGAATCAGGAAGAGATGGTTGAAATTTCTTAGATACATAATGAGGAAGTGGGGAATGGAAAATTTACAGGTTATACTGAGAAGACAGTGAGCCATCGAGCCGATGAGTTTGTGTGAACGGATCCCGGAATGTGGAACGGCAGCCTTAGCAAAAGTAAGAAATAAAAACTGCTATGAGCCACAAGGGATACGAAGATTTGGAGAGCCATGATAGTGCATGCCCTGAAGGTAAACTGCACGTGTAGCGGGGAAAATAAGTATTTCATACCCTGCTGATTTTCTGAGTTTGTCACATTACAAAAATGGGACGGTCTATAATTTTATGGGTAGGTCCATCTTGAAAGTAAGAGATAGAATATGAAAATAATTCTAGAAAATTACATTATATAAATAGAGCTAGACTCGTTTCCGTAAAAAATTAGCAGAATTTCCGACAATTTCGAACAAATCCAAGTTTCTGCACTGTTCAATAATATTGAGTTACGACAATGTAAAATTATATCTATCTGTTAAGGTGTTATAATTACAAAGCCCTTAGCGAAATCCAAAGCCTCCAGTTGTCCTTTTTTAATACAACTGTTTCCTGGTTTCATTCAACTCTGAGCAATAACTGTCTTATAATTATAATTGCTGCTGTCTTACAGTTGAAAGCTTTTATTTTAAGTGTTTTTTTGTTTCGCTTTCAAAAATTATCATTTTAACATAATACACTGTGTCCATAAAGTTCGTGTGCACTTTAAAACCATCATAACTTTATTTGTATTTGCGATAGAAATAATCTGTAAAAATGTTATAAAGTTTAATGTACCTAGTTTTAAGTACAACTAAAATAACTGATATGATTTCAGGCATTACTGTCAATCAGTTGGCAAATGTTTTCCGTGAACTGCAAAATCGTATTACCCTTTGTATTGCTAATGATGGAGGACATATGTAAACTTAAATAAAATTTCAATAAAACCTTAAAAAATATAGATTTACTTCTTTCTAATCCTTTTTTACAAATTATTTCTATCGCAAATACAAATAAAGTTATAAATTTTTAAAGTGCACATGAACTTTATGGACACCCTGTATATGTTTTAATAATTATTAATTCATTATTCCACGATTTTTTCGTACGCGCTACTACATTTACAGAACTTGCGGAGGAAACTACAATACAAGAATTTCAAATACTTTACTCGTAAAAAAAAATCCCTTGTCCTAACAAGAACGAATACATACTAAATTTATTTTTAAAAATTGACTTCGATGTACCACAAGGTAGGTTTGATGGTGCTGAGGTTTCAGAATTAATAGGCCTAAATATTTAATATAAAATCAACGAAATTGTACACATAGACAACCATGGCCTGTATAGAGATGACGGGCTGATGAGAGTGCTAGACAACAAAAGAATAAATGACAATATAAGAAAAATACTCTTCAAAGGTCTCGACTTTGAAAAAGAGATTGATATGGAAGAAAAGGTTGTCCAATATTTGGTTGTATAATTAAATCTACAAACTGGCAGTGTCTCCTTATCTATCTATCTATCTATCTATCTATCTATCTATCTATTTCAGTCCACTCATATCTATCTATCTATCTATCTATCTATCTTTATTATAATTTTATCATATAGACAAAACCATTTTACTCACTACGTAGTGAGTAAAATGCTTTTGTCTATATGATAAAATTATAATAAATAAATAATTATCGCTCTGCTATCGGTATCGAAGCCTCTTTTGGATTAATACTGTGAATGTTGGAATTTATATATAACTTTCGTTCTCATCGCATCAGGTATATATATATATATATATATATGTGTGTGTGTGTGTGTGTGTGTGTGTTTTCCGAAATGAAAGCAAAGGTGGCATGCCACCCAGTGGCAGATTGGTGGCTTGCATGTAGGTAAAGTATTTGTCGAAAATCAGGGAATTATTCGATTCATCGGATATATTCACTAAATATTCGTTAATATTGTATTTTACATGCGTTATCTTATTAGAAAACATTTTAAATATTTTCGGGGGGGGGGTTCTCCGCCACTTTTCTATATTCATGTGTATTTTTTTAAAATTTGAAGCGGTTCATAGATTTTTTTTTTTTTTTTTTTTTTTTGTTACAGTTTTATAACAAAGAATTCCTGCGATATCAAGTGTGAAAACGGGAAGAATTCCTCCTGAAATTTTTACCAAAAATAATTCGATAAAACTAACAACAATTTTTTTTTCTGAGAGTTTGTGCTTGCGAAACTTAATAAAAGACATTATTTGCTTTCAAATTCGGGAGAAAAAGAAAACAGTCAGTATTTATTTTTTAAAAATGTCTTGGAATTTTTTCAATGCGATTTTGAAATTCGTCCCGTTGCTTTTTGTAAGATTTTATTTTCTTTTTTATTAAAGAAAGACATGTTGGATGTATCGAAAAATGCTTAATGTTATTTTCGAGTGTGAACCTTTTTTAAAAGAATCTTCATTTTTCTTTCATTGTAACAAGAGATAGCATATTTTTTCTATGGATGTTCAAAAAGGATACAATTCTGAATCACTGCATTTGATTGAATACTGTTTCGTATAATATTTAATAATTCAATGACTCTTAAATTCAGAATAATTAACAAAAACAACTTTGGATGCAATTAGATATTTCACGACATCAAACGGGTAGTAGAATAACAAAAACCAATAAAACCCAAAAGTAATTATTTAACTAAAAAAATCTATATCTGACATTCATTCTACTATGTTTCATAAAATCATATAAAAAAATTAAACTATTGGTTATATAAGGTTAAAGATAATTTATTTATAAATATAAATACCAATTTCATCGTTATTTCACTACTGGTGTTCCGTGTTTCTTTTCATTTTTAAAACTTTTTCACACACATTTTAAAAGAGGGATTGAAAGAAATATTTATAGTTATGACCTCTGACCTCAATGATTGTCGTGTATAAATAAACGTCATTTTCATTAAGTAATAAGCAAAAAAAAAAAGATCATTAGGTTTAGAAAATCCAGTTAATTAATCCTTAAATTTACTGACTTCGAAACACATCTTGAGGACAAATATTGGATTTTTAAAGATTTTACAATTTGTAGTTTAGATTTTTTTTTTGTCAAAAATGACGGTTTGATAAGTCGATGAGAGTGGTGAGCGAACGTGACGTTTTTAAAATTTCTAAAAATTTTTTTCTTTTAATTCGGATTTGCTTTGGGCTGTTATCTATAAATAAATAAATAAAAATTTAACTTCAAAGAAGGCATTTAAATTGTTTAAAATGAGTTTTTCGGATTTCTGTAGGAAGTCCGTGGCAGTACACACACACACACACACACACACACACACATATATATATATATATATATATATATATATATATATATGTCGAAATTTCCGCCTTTTACCTGAAGACGGTCGCGAGACCAGAAATATGTGTAATAAATTTATGGAAAATAAAGCATAATATTTTTGAAAAAAAAAAAAAAAAAATCCACATTACAACCAAAAACGTTTGCAGCACCTAATTTTAATATACAGACTTCTCTCTCGTTGGAACAACTATAACCTCTTTCTTTTATACATCTATATATATATATATATATATATACTATTAATAAATGTAATTATTTTCTTGAGGAAAAACTGTATAGATCTGCTATATTGCATCGAACACTATTTTATTCACACCAGCACTTAATATGCAATATTATATATATATGTGTGTGTGTGTGTGCGTGCGTGCGCGCAAGTATGCAGAAAAATAGGAAGGAGCACTTCAGGTAAATAATCCGGTGTTTCTTAGTATTTTTGTTTTTATTTTTAAGAAAACAGTGCTCCATACAGAAGTAGAGATTCCTAAATTTTCGCTTGAGGATGAAACGGGACCCAACACCTTAATTCAACTTAGTTTTAATAATTCTCGTTTTTGAAACATGAAAACTCTTATGTAGCTAAGGAATCATACTTATAATATATATATATATATATATATATATATATATATATATATATATATATATATATATATATATATATATATATATATATATATATATATATATATATATATATATATATTTTTTTGTCGATACCACGTTTATTTATTAAAAACTATATTTACTTACTTTCGTCTACCGGCCTGAATATTCGAGAAGTGTATTAAAGTAAAATGTGCACTCTCCGGCAGGATTCGAACCTGCGTTCCCCTGAGCGGAGGTGAAACTCACGACGTCCTCTAGCAATTCAAATCTTCACGGCAAGGACCCGCCATGCTACTTACATAGTCGAAAATTACTAACATTCCTTCTGTATACCATCGGTGATAAGTAAGTTCCGCGAACCACTGCCCTGTGGAATAGGCACCCATGAGGATGTTTCCCCGATCTCTACAATCTTAACCTGTTCAAGGCTAGGGTTAACCGTTATCTTCCACTTCTATCCGCACAAACTGCTTCCGAACGTAGCCTTCTACCTTGAATGACCCCGGGTCTTGTAAATGGTGAACTCATATATATAAATATATATATATATATATATATATATATATATATATATATATATATATATATATATATATATATATAAAAAAAAAGAGAAGCCGCAAACGTTTTTTGGTTGTAATGAGGATTTTATTTTCCACAATTTGTTACACGGGTTTCCGGTCTCGCGACCATCATCATGCAAATGGTGGAAACGTTTGCGGCTTCTCTCTTCTTTTAATATATGCACTTTTCTTTCGTTGGAACTACTATAACCTCTTCCTTTTTATATATATATATATATATATATATATATATATATATATATATATATATATATGAAATAGCGATATACATTTTTGTATATCAAGAGAAAGTGTTGAGTAACTTTTAAGACAAATTGGAAAAAATTACTTGTCAGCAACTTAGAGAAACCCAGTCTGATGAAGTCCTAACGGATAAAATGCGTTCCAAGCAAAATTTTTCCATTTACTCTCTCTCTCTCTCTCTCTCTCTCTCTCTCTATATATATATATATATATATATATATATATATATATATATATATATATAGTTTTTAAGGTATGCCATACAGTGAGTTCCCTGTATTGGCAGGAATTATTGACCAGAACCGGCCGCGAACAGTTTGAATCCGCAAATACTTGTAACCACCCCCCTAAAAGTGCTTATAAGTACCTACTTTGATTAGTAAAACCCCATATGCCTTAAAGTTTCATTCTAAAACCTGGAAATATTTCAGACCTTTTTTAAAACAGTTTTGAAAAATAGTATTAGTGGCCATACACTTAACGTAAATTTTCTTTTATACGTACAATAACCGCTTTTAATTAGGCATACATCGATACAACTATTGAAAATACTGTATAAAATATGTGTAAAAAGACATAAAATATAAAGTTTAAAACATTTTCTAAAAACAGAACTGTGATGATGGCCCCCAGACTTAGCATAAGCCACTTTTAAGACCCCAGCCGCAGCCCCTAACAAAGAACAAAGCCCAAACACTAGTCAAGTTTTTACTTTTGTTTTGTACAATGAAAATGTACAATCCTGCAAATTTTTACCATAAAGATGGATTGTTATATGCTTTAAGTCATTTAAATAACAGGAAAATAATACAAGAATATTTTAATTATGTTCTATCGAAAATTACGCGAATCGAGGGAGTTCTCAGCGAATAATTTGTGCATGTGTTTCGGGGTTTCCGCAAATAACAAGTACATATGTTCTAAATAAAAATCCGCAAATGCGTGAAGATGCAAATGCTGAAACGCGAACGTGAATAGGCGGGGGCTTACTGTATTTATGAGGACGATATCAAGGATAGAACAAACGTAAATACAAAAGTGAACATTGAGGTCAACGCCCAGTGGCGACATCTTGGAGGATTATTATTATTATTATTATTATTATTATTATTATTATTATTATAAATAAAAATAAAATATAAAATAATAATAATAATGAAAAATTATTATTATTATTATTATTATTATTATTATTATAAAAAAAAAAAATAGATAAAAATAAAAATATAAACTAATAACCAAAAATAATGATAAAATAAAAATCAGAGAAGTATATATATATATATATATATATATATATATATACATATATATATATACATATAATATGCATATATATACATATACATACATACATATATACATACATATATATATATATATATATATACATACGTATATATATATATATATATATATATATATATATACATACATATATATACATATATATATACATACATACAAATAAATTTACATATATATATACATACATATATATAAATACATATACATACGTATATATATATACATGCATGTATATGCATATACATATATATACATACATATACATACATATGTATACATGCATATATATACATAAATATAAATACATATATATGCATATATATACATACATATATATATATATATATACATACATGTATATACATACATTTATATATACATACATATATATATATATACATATATATACATACATTTATATCCATAGATATATATATACATATATACATACATATATATATACATAAATATATATAAATACATATATATACATACGTATATATTCATACATATATATGCATATATATATATATATATATACATATACATACATATATATGCATATATATACATAAATATAAATACATATATATATACATATACATACATATATACATACATACATATACATACATACATATACATATTGTTTACTTACATATATGCATATATACATATATATATATATATATATATATATATATACTTCTCTGTCTGATTTTACATGCGTGCACTTGTCATGTAAGCTAACCAAACTGCTTTTGATGAAATTCGAACGCAGTTCGTTTCTCTTACTGATAACATTGCGCTAACTACACTTCTTCCTTCCTTCTTCCTCTCTTTCTCTCTCACTCTCTCTTTCTCTCTCTCTCTCTCTTTCTCTAACACACACACACACATATATGCACACACGTTCACATGCTCGCACGTGTGCACACACACGCACACAAAATCACACACACAGAGTTATGCCTTCATTGCTAACCCGCCCAAAGAGTTACACTGGCAGGAAAAGCCGAACAAAAAAGCCTCCGTGGAGAGAAGCTTGTTGATACCGGATTGCATAAAAAAGTTGGAAGACAGAATATTATAGAAGAATAGAAAAAAAAACATGTGCCGGCAAGTGGACGGGGGGTGGAGTCAGAAAGGCCAGCTGCTTTGGTTGAGTGTGGAGTAAACAAAGCTGTCAGTTGAAATCCAGGTTAATTAAGGCCATTTTACGACGACTGACATTCGTGGAGCGAGAAGGCAGGCTGCTAAGCGCATGTGCAGACGGGCGGGCGATGGCCGAAACGGTCGAGGGAGAAGGAATGACTTCTTTTTTTTTTATGATTTATGACGCTCACTAACTTTATTCTTCATGTGACGCTCGCTTTCCTCGCCCTAAACCCTAACCCTAAACCTTTTCGGCTTCAGTCTGCCTCTGTATGGACTAATCTATCTCTCTATCTCTTTCTCTCCCTCATGTCCTCCCTTCATCAACAGGTTGCAACTGGAGAAAGCTGGTTGCCTTATCTGCACTGAATCGCCTTCCACCCAGCTCTAGACACGTGATCAGGAAAGAGTTAGTTTCAGTCTTTTGGGACTTCAGAGCACCTGAACCCATGACCCCCAGCCACCATTCCTATAAAATTATACAATGGAGTGAAACTTTAATATTATTGGTGCATCTGCGCACGCGCGCGTGTGTGTATATATGTGTGTGTATTATAGTCAGCATCTTATAAATATGTATATACACTCTCTGTCAATATTACCACCTGTGTAATATTTATATATATATATATATATATATATATATATATATATATATATATATATATATATATATATATATATATATACATACATTATAAACGGACATAGTACAATTATTTTCTTTTATTTTATATATATATATATATATATATATATATATATACATACATATATATATATATATATATATATATATATATATATATATATATATATATATAAATGTATACACACATGTGTATACACTTAAATTAAATATACATATATATATATATATGGGGGGGGAGGAAGAGAGAAAAACAGAGAGCAAGCATGTGTGCGTGTATTTTCTCTTTCAATTTGTATTCATAAATATATGCGTTCCAATATATACATACACACACTCACACACACATATATATTTTTATTTAAGTGTATACACATGTGTGTATACATTTATAAATATAAATAAATATATATATATATATATATATATATATATTTATTTATATATATGTATATATATATATATATATATATATATATGTGTGTGTATAAAACAAAATAATTGTCGTATTTTGTCCGTTTCATAATGTATAAATATATATATATATATATATATATATATATATATATATATATATATATATATCACTGTTTACACGCATCTTGGGAAAATACTTCCTCTCTCTCTCTCTCTCTCTTTCGATATATATATATATATATATATATATATATATATATATATTACGCTGTTTACACATGTCTTGGGAAAGACTTTCTACTTCCTGTTTATTGTTTTTTGTCTCTGCGTCGGTCAAAGTTACGTAATAATATCCATCAGACACACGAACACACATGTGTATACACTTATAATCGAATGACAAAATGAAAAAAAAATCTTATACGCTTTGTCCTTCGAAATGATGTCTTCATAATAAATAATGTTTTTATTAATGGAATTTTCTTTATATAGAAGGTAGGCACAAAATTCAATAAATGTCGGTTTTAATTCTACGTCGAGAGAAACGCTGAAGTTACAGAGACGCCGCACTTGGAATTTCACATTTTTGGCGCGCAATCTCTCTGGATGCACAACCCAGACGATCTCATTCAGCTTTCATCACTACAGTTTTTAATCCCCGTATCTTCATCGTTTCTCTCGATGTAGAATTATTATCGACATTTATTGTATTTCTTTCTATCTACTGACATGTATATGATTCCATGAATAAAAATATTATTTACTCTGATGAAGTCAATTCGAAGGTCGAAACGCGTTGCATAGGATCACATACATGATATTCTTCCGTAATATACAAGCTGAGGCAAATGTCACACACCATCGGTATAATTTAGAAACCTATAATTAC
>CAHIKZ030000005.1:300000-400000 GCA_903632075.3 Acanthosepion pharaonis
TAATTATGTCTGGATGCGTATGTATTATAATCTGATTGTGTTTTTGTTGTGTCACGCGTGAGTTTAAGACCATATTCACAAACTTTGAAATAAAAACGGAAAAGAAAAAAAAAATATATACATGTATTATCAGATGACCGGACGAATTGTAGCTTTTTGTCTTGTCAGACGTAATTTCAATGAAGAAATGAATTGAATAAACATATATATTTTTTTTTCTTTTCTCAATAATTTTGTAGTTTTTAAACTTAATAGTGATTAAATTTGGATTTTTAAAAATTGCCAGTTTTTAATTTTAATATTAAATTTTAACATATAAATTTATAATTATTAGTTAGTAAAAATTATTTTTAATATTACACGTATTTAAAGATCTAAATAGCTATAATAGCAGGATTTTGTTGTCAAGCTTTTTGAATCTTTCTGTACTTCGGTTTTGATTGGTTATTCTAGCTTTTGTAACAATGCTCCCCCTAGTGTAGGATCGTTAATTAATCTGAAACTTTTAAAACCATTTATTTTCTTTTTCAACACCATCACTTGATAAGACACAGAGTGTGTTGAAACAAAATGGCTATTTTTGTAGTGATTTTATAACATACTTATGTTATAAATTTTTTTATAAAAATAATTATATATATATATATATATATATCATACTTATTATAAAACCCAGGTTGTGTGTGTGTGTGTGTGTGTGTGTGTGTGTGTGTGTGTGTGTGTGTGTGTGTGTGTGTGTCTGTTCGTTTATATATTGGATGGGATTTCCTACATTTCTCAACCGATTTCAACAAAACTTCACAGGACTACGTAAAATTACCTTGCAGTGGTTCTGACAGCGCCAAAAATTGGAAAAACACAATTGTTTTTGCATGAAATTAATTTGAAAACACGATTAAGAGGCATTAATGAAAGGGGGACAACTCATATCGAGTTATACTTATAAAACCCAGGTTGGTGTGTGTGTGTGTGTGTGTGTGTGTGTGTGTGTGTGTTCGTTCGTTTATTTATATGATCGGATTTCCTACATTTTTCAACCGATTTCAACAAAACTTCACTTTTTTTAGCAGGTAGTGTTTCCTATTGTCTTGCACACTTTTTTCTTTATTTTTTCATTCAGAATGCTTTAAAAATTCCATTTACAAGACAATTGTTTATAATAAAATTCTATTCAATCGGTAGACTCATAACGATTGAAAACAATGTTTTTGTTTGAGTTTGGGTTTGACCAATTCGTAAAAAAATAACAAAAACCCCCAAAAAACTAATTAAGAGATGCGTGTCCGTCAACCTCAAACTTTGTCAATTTTATTTTTCAGTCTTTATGATGGTCGATACTTGATCTATCTCTTACTGTTACATCCCCGGGCAACGCCCGGCTCTACTGCTAGTACATATATATATATATATATATATATATATATATGTGTGTGTGTGTGTGTGTGTGTGTGTGTGTGTGCGTGCGTGTGTATGTCCGAGCGCTTTCGGCTACACTTTTAGCCATTATCAAGGATGAATTTTATTTTTTACTTTTAACTGAATGTATGGATTGTTTTATGTATGTATCTAGAATTATAGGAAAGTTTTATTTTCCAAACACAGTCAACATATTGTGTCCGTGTTCAGCGTTGATATTATTCAATACAGGCTTTCTCTTTTTTATTAATAATGTTTGCATTATTTTTCGTCATCTTTTACATGTGGATGATGTTATTATATTTGTATTATCAACGAATATGTTACGAATAGTGTTTGGTAGGTCTCTATTCCAAAGACACGGTTTTGTATTTCTTCTTCCTCGTCATTTTTTATGGGTACTATGCTAATAAATAAAAATAATGTCACGAAACAGTTATAAATGAATTGGGGCATAGTTTTTTAAAATTCTTTTGACTCACCCTGTATGTTATTTTCTTTTATTAATGACTATTTGAAAGTTGGTATTTCTGTTTTCTTTGTAATTATTGAAGGTGTACATCTTTTTGTTTTTTGAAAGATTCCAGTAGATGAAAATAAATAAATATACTGTTTAATAAATAAGCAGAGCGTCTATTCACATACGAGTAACCACTAAAAATAATGTTTAAAGTGATAAAAATCTGTTGGATTAATAAATAAAAATGCACCTCCTTTTCTTTATATAGGATTACTCTCTTATCGTTCTCTTTCCTTAATAATGTTTTTCTTTTCTTCTTCTTACACACTGAGTGACCCCCCTGCGTCTTAGTGACTTTATTGCCTTGCTTGGAGCAAAATTATAAAAGAACTCAACTTTTTACAATGAATAATCATAAAATGAACTGAATTTAAGAGTAAGTTAAAAATTGAATTTATCTTTGTTTATTTGAAAGGATGAAAATACCTATTCCTGGTGCTTTACTGTGGGCCTAAAATTATGCATTACCTTGCAAAGATATGGTTTTGTATTTTTGCTTCCTTGTCATTTTTGACGGGTTCTGTGCTCGTAAATAAAAACATTAAGTTGTCACGAAACAGTCCTAAATGAATTGGTGTATAGTTTTTAAAATTCTTTAAAAAAATAAATATCTGTAATTCACTTATGCGTTCATTACAGAGGATAAAACAAAAGTCACTCACTATAGAGATAATTTATTAAAAGTTTAATTACAAATGATAATTTTATTTATTAGTTATTCAATTGTTATATATGCTGTTCAAAATGGCGTCCTTCTTTTTCAAAACCTTTTTCAATTCTGTGCCTACAGGATTCATTAACACGTCAGAGAATTTCCTTTGTTATTTTAAAACATTCATATTTCATTCTTTCATTAAGTTCTTTAATATTTTGGGGCGAGTCTGATAAACAATTGATTTAAAATTGCCCCACAGGGAAAAAAATCCAAGCCTGTGAGGTCTGTTGGCCTCGGTGGCCATTCAACATGACCATTACGAACAATTCATTGCCCACCCCCCACTATGGTGCGCGACTTTTGCCTTACACTGTATGTATAAATATATGCTGTGAATAGCGATTCGAATTGAGGAATCGGAGAGCCGAGTTCGAATTCCAGTTGAATTTATTATATTCACTTTTTGTCCTCAGACCCTTGCGAAAGGTAGGAATCTATATATTCTCGCCACCACAACCCGCTATGGGTAAATAGCAGTACAGACTGGATCCTATAGCCTTGAGTGGCGAACAGTCTAGGAGAAGGATGATTCTGAATTCAAAACCTGCGGAGAGTCGTCTGGGTACCTTTTGGCATACTGTGCACCAGTCCTCTGTATTCGGCTCTTCCAAAAAGTGTGGTTGGTTCTGTACACGCGTTCACCACTATAATCAAATGGTATGTGAGGGTAGTCTGTCTGTTGGTTCTAATAAATGAACTGCTTGGCCCTCATACGTCGAAAACAGAGGACGAGTCCGGTATACATACACACACACACACACACACACACACACACACACACACACACACATATATATATATATATATATATATATATATATATATATATATATATATATATATTCATTTAACAAAAACGACAAGGCTTTTAGGTTCTAAGAACTGAGTGGCTTGAATCTCATACGGCGGAAAAACACAGAAGTCCTATATATATATATATATATATATATATATATATATATATATATATTCTAAGCGTAGCTTATATGCGGCACAAGGCCGAACGTATGGGGTGCCCAGTGAGGATCGAACTCACTATTCAGTCGTAACTGTTGTAGTAAGATAAGCTTTCTAACAATTACACCAGGCAGAGCCTCTATCTTTGATATTGAGCACTTTGTACCATAAATATAACACACCTTAAAAAAATATATATATATATATATATATATATATATATATATATATATATATATATATATATATAGTTGCGTTGATGTGAATTTGTGACGAAATCTGACGATCACAAAAGGACGTGAAACCCAGGGTCATAAACTCACATCTTCGCAACTAAATATGTTAGCTCTATCACTGATAGTGGGCGCTTTCCAATAAGTACAACGCATACATAATATATAAATATATATATATATAAACTGCATATATATATATATATATATATATATATATATATATATATATATATATATATATATATACCAGAATGTAATTAGAACGAAAATAATATATAAATTCTAACGTTCACGGCATTAATTTAAAAGAGGGTCCAATACCGATAGTAGAGCAATAATTATTTATTATAATTTTTTCATATAGACAAAAACAATTTGCTCACTAGGAAGATGCAACTTCGTTTCAGTGCATTTAATTGCACTTCGACTAGTGAGAACTAAAATGGTTATGAACAATTCTGTTTGTAAGCGAGCCGCATGTGAAACGTGACTTCATTTTTATCCATTTGTTTGAAAAAAAAATAAAATAAAATAATATATAAAGGACAAACAGTGACACAATAATATTCGTTGGTAGCAGGATGGTTGAGGTGTTAAAGTGATGGGTAGACCTGAAATATTTCTTTTCGATAACAACGGTCAAGGGTTTAGGTACAGCATTTCCATGCCTTCTACGAGTGAAGGGAGAAGGGGGAAAGGTGAGAATAGGAGATATTAATATGATGAAAGAGGAAGGAGGGAAAAATTCAAACGATAGTTATAGAAGTAATTGGGAATGTTTTTTGTTTATATTAAAAACTAAGCCAGAGCTGAATTGCATAAATTTAGGTTGGAGTTATCACTACTAGTTTTGTAATCAATGAAAGTATTTTGTAAATTAATAAAATTAAGGGGTGGAGATTTCTTCTTGTTATGTTGAATATGTAAGTTATTCGTTTTTTGTTTTTTTTTTAAAATAAAATTTTAATTTAGAAATTAAGATTTAAGTAGAAAGGTTTATAAAAGTATGGGATATTAATATAATTTTTATAAGCGAATTTTGATCTATTGTAGGACTGTATAACGTGTAGAATAAGTGTGGGTATAAATCAGTTTACCTGAGAGTATTACTAGTATTATATATGCGCAAAAACATTTTAAGAATCCTATTCCAAGATAGATTAGGTATATAAGAGGGTAGAAAGTATATCAAAGTAGGTGAGTTATAATTTTAAAAGTTTAGAGTTATGGATTTAAAAGTTTAGCTTGATTGTAATGTTAGATCTTTAATATGCCTACAAAACACAGTGGTTTCATATCTTTGATTTAATAATTGGGTGTTGTTAAAAAGTTCAGTAATACATATTTTCCTGCAAACATAAAAAAAAGGTTCGTTCAAAAATTTGCAAGTTCTGGCTTGTTTTAGGATTTTCCATTTAACCATTGGTGTTTTCCTTCCTCCTTCAGTTTCCAAAAATATTTAGAAAGTGATGTCATATTGCTATAAATTGCTTGTGTGCTAGTGGCATTCCTGCCTTGCTTGGAGTTCAATTTAATATATATATATATATATATATATATATATATATATATATATATATATATATATATGCTGTCTTATCAAGTGATGGTGTTGATTGTAAAATAAAATAAAAGAAATTTTGCAATCAACGCTATCACTTGATAAGACACCAGAAGTGCTGAAACAAAATGGCTATTTCTTTATTGATGCTATAACATACATATGCTATAATTTTTAATAAATGTTTTTCTCTATTCTGTATTGACCCCTCTTAGTGTTTTTTGCTTATTGGAATTTTATTCCATCTATACTAAACCTTTTACTTAGGTATATATATATATATATATATATATATATATATATATATATATATATATATATATATATATATATATATATGTGTGTGTGTGTGTGTGTGTGTGTGTGTGTGTGTGTGTGTGTGGAACTGGCATACCGTTATTCTCACTAAGCACCAATGTCCTTGAAAAGGCATGAATCCATTTGGCTACAATTATGGGTTAAATGATATGACAGACTAGGTTTTCTTTTGAGTGACAACCAATCTCAGAGAAGAAAAACACAAGCCGATTCTGTGATGTACAATAAACCTATTCCTTGGACTGAAGTTTAAGTCTGTCCCTTCGCTGCAACGGATTCTTTACCAAGACAGACGTGACTTCGCTGGGTTATAGAGGAGATGTCTAACGGGCGGTCCTGAACGTGTGTAATTCCTTACTTAAAAATCTACTCATGCGCATGCCGCTCCCACTTCAAGCTAGACATCTTCAACCCTTGAAATGCAGAAGACTTTTAAAAGTATATATAATAAATACTCAAATATATACACTGGGGTGTTTGGAACGTAATTACATATATCACCGCTGTGAGTTATGAGTCAACCAATCAATACGGAGCCAAGGTTGAATGATACGAAACTGCGTCTAGAATTAGTTTATCATCTCTTCTATTAAGATGTTAGGAAAATAAATATTTCACCAGTATGAATTAGGAGTCATCCATCCAATACTGAGCCTAGGTTAAATGATACGAAACTTTGTCTAGAATTAGTCTATCGTATCTTCATTTAGAATTTTATGAAAACAAATATTTTACTAGTATGAACTAGGAATCAACCAACCAATACGGAGCCTCGGTTAAATGATACCAAACTGTGTCTAGAATTAGTCTATCTCTTTTTTTTAGAATTTTACGAAAATAAATACTTCATCAGTATGAACTAGAAGTCAACCAACCAATAAAAGAATCAAAGATGAATGATACGAAACTGTGTCTAGAATTAGTCTACCATCTCTTCTATCAAGATGTTAGGTAAATAAATATTTCACCAGTATGAATTAGAAGTCAACCAACTGATACAGAACCAAGTTTGAATGATACGAAACTATGTCTAGAATTAGTCTATCATCTTTTCTATTGGGTTGTTTCAAAACTAATTACGTATTTTACAACTATGAATTACACTGTGTAACATGATTTTTGTCCCCGGGTAGCAACTGTTATTTCTTATTTGCTTACGCCTATAATAAATACTCAAATATATACACTAGGGTGTTTGGAACGTAATTACATATATCACCTTCGTGAGTTATGAGTCAACCAACCAATATAGAGCCAAGGTTGAATGATACGAAACTGCGTCTAGAATTAGGCTATCATCTCTTCTATTAAGATGCTAGGTAAATAAATATTTCACCGGTATGAATTAGAAGTCAACCAACTGATACGTAGCCTAGGTTAACTTATACGAAACTGTGTCTAGAATTAATCTATCATCTCTTCTTTTACAATGTTAAGTAAATAAATTATGAATTAGGAGTCAACCAACCAATAAAAGAATCAAAGTTGAATGATACGAAACTGTGTCTAGAATTAGTCTATCATCTCTTCTATTGGGTTGTTTCAAAACTAATTACGCATTTTACAACTATGAATTACACTGTGTAACATGATTTTTGTTCCTGTGTAGCAACTGTTATTTCTTATTGGCTTACACCAAGAAAGTATGAGAAATGACTAATATTTCTTTCAAACTTTGCTTTTGTGACCTTGATAAAGACATTACTAAAATACAATTATTCCTATTGGAAAAACTGGTCAATATGAACATCCTGGTTTCCGCATGATAAGAACAAAATGACATATGATTCAAAATGATATTTATTTATTTTAGGATTACACAAGAGAGACCACAAAAAATTCGAAGTGAATAGAATTTTACGATTATACAGTGAATTATTTTCACGAATCCACCCCCAAATACAGTCCCCCATCATGTTTTTGTTAAACAATCTTTGAAAACATTCAATGTCCAATATATGCTGTTGGAAACTCTCGACTTACTCTTCCGAGTACGCCGCCATGTTCTCCTTGAATTTATCAAGATAAGCATGGACTTTGAGGGACATCCTGCAGCCCATTTTGCCATTTTGCCATAGTTCGAATTTAACGTCTAATACGAGGCAAAAACGAATAATGATATTCCTTATGCTTGTTATTTGGATTCTGACTTTTCGGTTGATACGATTTACAGCCTTCATTATTTATTTCTGAGCTTCCCTGATGAAAGATTCTCATTCTAACACAAATTATTCTATTATTATTTTTATTTTTATTTTCTTTGATTTCTGGCGTTTACACATAGCATCATGACACTTTCCACTGACAAAAAAAAAAAAAAAAAAGAAATTACATAGATAAAGCCCTTCGTAAAGTGTGGGCTGTACTTGTCAGAACAATTTTTTGTATCTCCTTGAGGCATGGACTTCCAGGAATCCCTTCAATTAGTCTACTGCAATCTTTTCCAACCAGTCCTAGGACTCCAACTACAACAGGGATTGTTGATGTTCCCATATGCCACATTTTCGAGATTTCTATTTCAAGGTCCTTGTATTTTGACAGCTTTTTGAATATCTTCAAAGATACATTGCAGTCAGTAGGAATTGCCATATCAATAAGGAGGCACCGTTTATTATTATTATTATTATTATTATTATTATTATTATTATTATTATAACTTATTCTCAAATGTAATGTCAATCGACGTCTCCAGATGCCTTGATCTATCCCCTATCCTTCTATTCATCCTTTCCTCTATCACTCTTATTTACTCTAGCTCCAACTCTCTGTAACCTCTTGCGTGCTAGTGAGTCCAGCCTTTTCTTGGGGTGAAACGCTTAAAAAAAAACTAATATGGTCGTTGTTGCTTTAGTCCTTATTTTCAAAGCGTGTTTTATATCCATTCATCTTTGAATCGTATCTCATTCATCGTGCCTATTTTCTTTAATTTAAATCTAACTTCCTTGTCTTTATTTTCTTTTAATTATTTATTTCTTACACTCACCTTCAATTCAATAGGAATATCCCAGAGAATCGAATGACAAACCTTCGGTCTACGCATCCAATTATCGCTTTGAAGGATGTGTCGTCATTGGACCAGCCCCTCTGGTAAAACTAAACGATTATTTTCAATAACCAATCGATCATTCAGCAGCTGAGAACTAGATAAATGTCGTCCGTATAATAACCTTTGCAGAGAAAAGACATAGGCTTTCAATTAAGAAGACAGACAAACGCTTTCACTGTTTAATTAACTCGTCTCACAGGAAAATATTTAATGAGTTTCGCTTTCGTATGATACAGTTTCATTTAATGGGATATGAAGATTTAATCCCAAAGTTGGATACAAGTCAGCATATAGAACATTTTGGTTGACCTGGTCTCAAACAATTCTTCTTCTATAGAGTATCCTGAAGGACGTTGTCGATCATGGCTCTCGACAATTTCCTGTCCATTTTGGCGTTTTGCAATTTTTTTCTATTTGTTATATCTCCTAAACCCTGTTCTGATATCTCACTCTCTCGCCCTTCTCTCTTGCTCTGTAATATATATATATATATATATATATATATATATATATATATATATATATATACACCTTACATTAAAAAGCTCTGTGATTAGCGATTTCATCTATCTATCTCTCTCTCTTGCTCTGTATATATATATATATATATATATATATATATATATATATATATATATATATATATATTGAACAATAAAAAAATATTAAACAATTAAAATCTTCAGACACACTGGGTTGTAGATTAATGTTCTTTCGTTTTTTATTATTATTTCATTTAGATTCCTCGACTAGTTTCGGCCAAAATGGTCATCATCAGGAGAAGAAATATTTCTGCTTGCTGGTAGCAGTAAACTACAGAAATGAATGTCTTGATGGAGAAAATGAACTTTTGTCTGTAGTTTTCATTTGTTTTTTTTTTTTGTTTTTTTTATCTTTTTAACATGAATCTTTTAACATTCCTTGTGTTGGTCAAACAGTCTCTTTTAAGTTGTTACTTGAGATAAGAGCTGGATAGATCTATGCTTCTCTGAATTCCCGTGGCCAGTTTGACAGTTTTATTGGTCCTGGAGAGGAGATGTGTCTCTGTTTAGTGTTTGTGTGTGTTATTTGGTTCTTAGGGAGTGAGTGAGTATGATATGTGTAAGCGTGTGTATGTATATAATACCTTACATTAAATAGCTCTGTGATTATCGATTTCATCTCTCTCTCTCTCTTTATTTCTGTATATATTTTATATATAAAGAAATAATCATACATAGAATCTATCAGCAATATTAATGCGATTAATGGCGAAATCACTTCGCTAGTAGAACATAATGTATGCATTAAAATACTGTTAATCCATTAAATGATGTGATCCTCATTTATAAAACTGTTGTCAGATGTTTCTAGTGTATATTTTTTTTAAGTTAAGCAAGTACTTTCGAAGATTCATGTCTTCATCCTCAGGCTGTAATTTTTTTCCTTTAAAGTTAAAACTTGAAGACGAAATAATTGTTTGTAGACCGAAAGCTGTTTTTTTAAGAATGTGCTATTTGTTGATGGTTGTAAAATCTCGGAACGTTCAAGTCGCAACGCTAAATTTCAAAATTTCAAGTGAGAATTTTATATGAATTTTGTATATATATATATATATATATATATATATATATATATATATATATATATATATATATATTATGCAGTGTTACATTAGAACTTGCACATGCCCACTACAAAACTGTACATCTTGTTTCAACGTAAATTTTTTTTTTAAAGTTTCATCTGGTGAGAAATCTCGGTACTACTAAAATATTTTATTCCAAAATGCAGTTAATGAAGCACATCTTCCCCTTCCGTCAATGGAAAGTTTCCCACAAGAGGTAAAAAAGAATTTACATGTGGAGTAATAAAAGAAGCTAAGTGTTTAGTAACAGAGAGAGAGAGAGAGAGAGAGAGAGAGAGAGTGTGTGTGAGGGAGAAGAGAAATATGAGGGAAAAGGCCAAACAAAGGAAATAAAGATTTAAAAAAAGGAGGGGGGGTGAGATAAACTATGAAGGGACAAAGTTAACCAAGTTTTATTCCGTCGACTCATGGAAGTATTTATTAATATATAATTTGTTTATAAGTTATATTTATAGATACAAATATTTAAGTAAATGTTATGTTTATAATAAACAGTATTAACAACATTTACTGGCCTGAATGTACGAAAAATCTCAAAGAAAATACGTGTCCCGACAGGAATCGAACCTGTATCCTACATGGAACCGCCATATAGCTACCTCAGTAACTAAATGTTATAGTACGTCAGGTTATATGTCAGTTCCGTGTAGGATACAGTTTCGATTCCTGTCGGAGGACTTATGTTTTCGTTGAGATTTCTCGGACGTTCAGGCCGGTAAATGTTGTTTAATACTGTATATTATAAACAGAGAATTTACTTAAATATTTGTATCTATAATAAATAACGTATAAACTAAAAATATATTAAAATAATTGTCGGACTTAGTTCATTTCATAATATATGTGTATGTGTGTATGTACGTATAAAGAAAGCAATGGATTTTTATTCATCCGATACATTTCAGTATCTGTTTATATTTTCGAGATGAGCTATTATGTACACTATTTACATTATTCGGACTATTGTTCTCATTTTTGTCGCCATATTTATCACAACGTTTCGGCCTTTCAGTATCTGTCTATATTTCTGAGATGTGGTATTATGTACACTATTTACATTATTCCGACTATTGTCCTCATCTTTGTCGCCATATTTATTTCAACGTTTCGGCCTTTGAGTATCTGTCTATATTTCTGAGATGTGGTATTATGTACACTATTTACATTATTCGGACTATTGTCTTCATCTTTGTTGCCATATTTATCACAACGTTTCGGCCTTTCACAATCTGTTTATATTTCTGAGATCAGGTATTATGTACATTATTTACATTATTCGGAATATTATCCTCATCTTTCTTGCCATATTTATTACTACGTTACGGCCGAATCTTATTACGTTGCCGCAGTGCGCTCTCGAACATTCTGGTCAATAGGCGAAAATAAATAAGTACATTGATAAATACATTAGAACTATCTACCCCACTCCCCGTGGACTAAAAGTGTTCGGTTCGAAATTTCAACATATATCAACTGAAGAATGCCGAATCGTACAACGGCTGAAACGTCGTGAATGTTGCAATAAAGACGAGGACAACTAGCTGAATAATGTAAATTAGTTAAAAACAGTTACAATACTTCATCTCAGACATAACAAAAGATCCTGAAGAAAACAGGGGCGTACAACGACCGAAATGTAGTGAATATGGCAATAAAGATCACGACAACAGTCCGATGAATGTAAATAGTGTAAATAGGTACAATACCTCATCTCAGAAATACAGACAGATCCTGAAGAAGGCCTTAGTGTACAACGGCCGAAACGCCGTGAATGTTGAAATAAAGCTGAGAACAGTCCGTAGACTGTAAATAGTGTAAATAATTACAATATTCAGAAATATAAACTAAATCTTATTTATCCAGAAAAAAAGGACAAATAAATACATTAGAGTTACTAATCCAATATATTTTCTTTTGTATGTTTGAGATAAAAAAATTGTTTTCGGCCATAAAATATTATCGAATGCTAATTCAATGAAGAATTTAATGAAAAATGAAGTTAACTGTTGTAAAACACGCTTACCATTTTCCCGATGTACCATGATGGCGTGATCCTTGAGTAGTGACTAATTAATATTTAAATAATTTATTTCCAAAACATCTTACATTGATAAAGAAAGAATAAAAGACAAATAATTCTATCTTAAAGCATCCTAATAGGCGAAAGGCAAGGAATAATTCCCAGTAACTTTACTTCCGATTCAAAACCGGAAATGACGCACTAAGATTTCCTCAACAGCCGTCGAGATATTTTGGACTTGAACTGAATTGAATTTAATTATCTAACTTCCCGCTATGATCTCGCTTACATCGAAAGTTAAGCTAGTAATGTTAATACCCACTTTGACTATTGTGTCAGTATGAACAATAATTTATGACTATTTTTTTTTTTAAGAAAAAATGCAATTCGAGATTCTTTTGCAGAAAATAATTGGTACGCAGTTGCTCGATGCCTTTCAAAAATTGCGCATTCAGAAGCTAGGCGGTCTCAGACTTCTAATTAGATTAAGAAAGTATCAGCACACTTGGTCAGTTGTATGTTCTTTGACTAAATCTTTATTGTTAATTAAATTTATGACTTGTTTTTTTTTCAAGTTTTTTTAAATCTCTAAGTATTATGTATCGTGAAGAGTTTCAGAACTGCTCGACAAAGTGTCATAAAGATCCAACTGTCTCATTGTATATGAATAAAGTTTCCTTCTCTCTGAGTGTTTAATATGTATCATGGTGAGTTTCAAAACTGCTCGACAAAGTGTAGTTTGTTTTGTTTTACGGCATATCAACCTCAATGGGTGTTTTTTAATACCGACAAGATTTTTATTGCCGGTAATATTTTTTTATCTATCTATCTATCTATCTATCTATCTATCTATCTATCTATCTATCTATTGGTTTGATTTGTTTTGCGGCATATCTACCTCAATGGGTTATTTAATGCTGACAATTTTTTTTATTGCTAGCAAGGTTTTTTTTTTTTTTTTTTTTTTTTCAAAAATGTTTTGTTGGTAATATTTTTTCCAAAAATGTATTGCTGGTATTAAAACCTATTTTTATACTTTTATAGTGTTTTGACCCGTTTTGGTAGGTTAACTATTTGCCCATAGCTGGGACAGGCGCTACTACTGCGAGTCAGGGTGGACCTAGGAACACCAGCAATTAAGAGGTGGTTCTGCTGTCGGATGAAGTTTATCGTCATACCCAGGACGCGAGAAAATCTATCATAAAGATCCAAATGTCTCGGTGGACATGAATAAAAGAAAGAACCGTAAACAATGTTTTAGGTCCGAACAAGTGCAATCTAAATGTTCTTTTACTCCTGTTAATGAAGTTTTTCCCAGTTTCTATCGAAGCTTTGTTACCGTATCTCTTTATTTTTCGTTTATTTTCTTTTTATTAAATATCGTTTGTTATTGAATTTCTTTGTCGATTTGGTTATAAATTCTGCTTTCCTTTGAAATCTCCGAGGATTAATATATTTCTTTACTAAAATATACATCTTTCTTTTTTTTTTTGGTAATTTTAAAAAGATTTAAAGTTACTTTTATAAATAATTCTACTATGATTTAATGTTTCGTTTACTGATAAGTTCAAAAAGATTTAACATCTCTTTCATTGATAATTCTAAAAGGATTTTATTGATAATTTCCGTATTTATTTTTTATTTATTTTTTTTTTTATTATTTCCTATTATTATTAATATTTAACTAAATCAAGCTCTGACGACAGAAAATAAAATTCATTAAAGTTTAATTATAGATAAGAAAAGCAATTTATTCCATTCTTTCAAGTGGAGTAATTCAACATCCAGAATCCACTTCTTTTTCTTTTCCATTTGTTTTCGAATCCTGACCGCTTTCAAATTACTTAATATTTTAATAAGCCTTTTAGTCTAGAACTTGTGCAGAACGAATTCATTAAACAAACAATCAAGTTTGCGAATAGATTTTACTATCTCTCGCTCCACGGTAGGAGGCCTCAATTATATGTCATTCTTTTGTTATTATGTTAATTTTCTCCCACGGTATTTTTTCTTTTTACTAAAATGTCCCATCAAGGTGCAAACAATTATTCTATGCCCTCCACAGCTTCATTTTTTTAATAACCAAACACACCGCTACGTTTTTTTTTTTTTTTTACTTCACACAAGGCTTAAGAGCCACTCAAGGTAGTGAATTACTGAGTGAGATTGTTTTAAAGATGTAAAGAGGTAGGAGGAATTAAAATGTATATTCTAATGATACAGAGAATAGATATCGGCTGACTCAGGACCTGAAGAGCTACGAGTGTATTGGTCTGGAAAGGATCCTCTGGGGAGTAGTTAAAGGCTAGCAACATTTCGTCTGTGGGATAGAGGTTGCAGAGTGGAAAATAACTCACCATCTACAAGGCCATGTGTTATGATGTTGATTTGGGGTTAGTAAAGACAAACGCCAAATAACATGTAACAATAAAAAGGGGTATATTAGGTTGGTAATTAGGTACAGAAATCGCCTGAGTATAACTAGCTCAGCCAAGAACTTCTGTCTTTTGACATGCCACTATTTAAAGTCTTTGTTTGTAGACAAGTTCATCTTCAAGAGGGGTGGTAGGTTTCCTACACAACACCATGTAATCTCTTTTGAACTCTGTCAAGGTTGGACAGTGAGGGTTGTACATCTCCAGCCCAAATATGGTTGCAAGACTTCGTTATTTGTCTGATCTGCCTATTGCAAAGAAACAGACTGGCAACAGGAATTAGATATTTTTTGGAGCCATACAAGAAACCGACCATTCTACCAGCATCTTTACCGATGGCACCAAATAGACTAGTTCTATTCAAAGCAGGGAGTGCGTTTCGATTCAAGAAGATTCATATTAACTCCTTATCGCTCATTTAATACTGAAATTTTATTTTCTTCTGAGATTTGGTAATTTTTTTTTTCCACTTATGTATTGCTGGGATTTTTTTTTGGATTTTTTTACTATGAAAATTTATTGCTGGTAATTTTATCTAGTCTGTTTTTATATTTTCATGTTTTGATCCCAGTTTGATGGGCGGGGTAACTATTTTCCCATAATACAGTACCCTAACAGGTGCTACTATCCCGTGTCAGGGTGGGGACATAAGAACACCAGAAATTAAGACGTGGTTCTACGCTCCTCAAAACCTCCCGACCAGAGGCCTTGCTGCAATTTGAAAAGCACGTAGAAATAAGGAAAATGCTCTCCAGAAACTAAACAAAATTTTATACGACGAGAAAATTTCGTTAGAAACAAATAAAAAAGTACTAAAATGCTATGTAATTTTAATTTTCCTATATGCGGACAATTTCTTTACAGATAATGAGGATATTTGAGACAACACAGATGTGACCCTACATAAGGATGATGAGAATACGATAGACGGAACATATGAGTAGCAAGTAAGAAAATAAAAACTAGTAAAAAAAATTGTCATCTACAGTTAAAATGAGTGAGTTGGACGTTCGTGGTTACATAATTAGAAATGTTTGGAGAATTAAACACTCACAGGGATACATTGAAGGCAAGAGAAACAGAGAAAGTAGTAAGTAACCTACTTCGTTTGTGAAAATGTATGGCAGGCAAAGAATGTAGTTGGTTTATTTTGTTTAGTGGCATATCAACATCTCTGTTAGTTATTTAATGCTGAAATCTAAATATTTTGAACACAATCTTATGGTTTTAATTACGGATTAAATTTATTGTTGGTAATTCTGCTATAAATAGATATCGTTAATAATTTTTTTCTATAAAAATGTGTTGCTGATATTTTTACTATAAAAATGTATTTTTATATTTTCATTGTCTTTGGTTATTGTTTGCTAGTTCCCTATTTGCCCATAGCTGGGACCCTATCAGGTGCTACCACCCCAGGTCAGGATGGACCTGGGAACAACAGGAATTACGATGTGGTTTCAGGTTCCTCAAAATCGTCAATTATAGGCTTTGCTGCCGGATGTAGTTTATCGTCATACCCAGGACTACAAGGACATAGAGAAATGCTAAAAAGTCAAAAGTTATTTAGAGCTAAAAAAAAGGAGGAAGCTGTGGAGAGTCATTAAAATATTAATCAACAAGGTGATACTTCAGCTCACATCCATTTTCTATTGAAGCAAACACTCGCATACATACGATATTTGATATCGGCACTATTGCTATGAAAACTAATATACGCAGAGTGAGGCCTCTTGGCACAGGTTGACTCTGAACTTGAATGCGCACTGAGTTCTCGCTCACTTGCATTGTTTATAACAGTACAAAGAAGGAAAGTGTGTAGAGTGTGGTCGTCCCACCACACCACAGTGTTCCATCAGTGATCAAGCCTTGTGCACAAGCACAATATTACCCAGGTTTGACAACCATCTTTTTCCTCAGATCTTGTCCCTTGCTAGTTTTCTTCTTTAGATTTCGACATTAAATAACCCATAGAGGTGTTGATATGCCGCTAAACAAAATCATCCAGCCAACAACAATACATATTATCTGTAGTTGAAGCTTTAAAATTGGGCTCAAAATATTTAGATTTCGGCATTAAATAACCCATACAGGTGTTGATATACCGCTAAACAAAATCAACCAAATCAACCAGCGTTCTTCAGTTGTTAAAACCAAATTTGGTTTGAAATCTGAAATATAAAAAGTTTGATTAAAAAAACGCACAATAATTTTCTGAACACAGTGTCTATTGAAAAAAAATTAAGAAAATTCTTCAATCAATAAACTCTGAAACTGGAGAAACTTCTCAAATAACTTCCTTACAAGACCATTGTCAGTCATCAGCCAGCCTTGCCGTATTCTGGTCTTGTTTCTTCATTAATAAGGTTGCAATAAAGACGACGATTGGGCGATCAATTTGCATCTGAGTCATAGAGGTTGACTTTTGCTGAGGAACGAAAATTAAAAGATGGCAGCTTACCAAGTTTCCGATGAGAGCATTTTGCTCAACAGATTTATGAAGTTCGATTTCTATTGTGACTTTCCTTACATTTTTGTTTTATGATTCTTCTTGTCTTTGTGTTTTTTATTTTTTTTTTAATCTTTCACTGGATCGAATTATGCTATGTTTACGCTTGGTACTATCGACAAATCTCCCATCACAGAAATAGAAAATCTCATCGCGGGAGATGCTGAAGATATAAAAGCAATTTTGTTTGTGTTTATGTCTCGATTCCAGAGTGAAAGATGAAATCAATTTATGGTCAGGCGACTTCATCATTGCGCAATAATAATGATAATATTGTTAATAATAATAATAATAATAATGGTGAAAGTAGCCATTTCCAATACCTCATAAATAACAGACTATTCCGTTTTGATCGAGTGAAAAGAGAGAAAAAGACACTACTTGGTTTCAGTGAGAAAATGAAAGAAAGAAAGAATAAATGAATGAAAAGTAGAAGTGGACCGAGATGGTTTAGTTTGGTTAGTTTTACGACATATCAACTTTTTATGGGTCATTTTATACCAAAATTTAATTTTCTTGGGAGTATTAGTAATTTCTTTTACAAAAAATGTATTGCTGGTAATTTTTTTCCTTTACAAAAAGTGTATTACTGGTAATTATACTATAAACTTTTTTTTTATATTTTCATAATGTTTTGACGCCAGTTTGGGGATCAAGTATTTGGCCATATCTGGGACCCTAAAAGGTGCTACCCCCTATGTCAGTGTGGACCTGGGAACAACAGTAATTAAGAGGTGGTTCCAAGCTCCTCAAAACCCCCAGATCAGTGGCCTTGCTCTCGGATGTAGTTTATCGTCATACCCAGGATGAGTGGAGAGAGAGAGGTTAAGCAGATGAGAACATATACTACACTTTGATCTCAGCCAAGGGTATTTTTCAGTGTGTTCATGTCGATCCGAAAGTGACACAAGAACGAGGTTTAGAGTGGGTTTAGTGGCAATACCGTGAAAAAATTTCCCAAGTTCCTTCAGCACACCACTTTTGGAGACGCCGGGCAATACCCCCGAAGGAGAGATACTGCCTGGTGGGAAGCCCCCCGACCCCACCCCACCGCCGGGGGTGGTGAGCTTGGGCTTAAAATTATTTGAACCCCCTCGGGCCAAAAGACGGAGAAGTTATTGTATTTTCTTGTAGCCCCGCGCTGGCAGGGTATCATTTTAATGTGGGGAGCCCGAGGGCGCGCAACTGGGCCAGGTCCCCAAATAGCCCAGTCCTCGCAAACGTCGGCTGTGCTGGCATTGATACTGCTACCGATCCCTCTTCTTTAGTGCAATATCGGAGGTCTCAGTTGCGCTCTGTCCGTATGCAGAGACACAACTGAGTTGCCCTCTGCCCGAAAACAGAATCACACCTGAGAGATGATCCGCCCGAGGGCATTTGATCCCAGCCCCCAAAACCGAGAAGCGATGCTGACTGCCATGAAACCGTCATTTTTTCAAGCGACCGATATCGAACCAAGGAAACTGAGTAAGGCAATCGCCAAAAATCCAGTTACCATAAATTAAATTAAATAAAATCGTATGCTGAATTATTTTATAATTATAATTAAGAGAAATGTTCGTCAGGCGGGTATTTGCCAAAAAAAAAAGACAGAAAGAAATTATGGAAAAAAAAAACTTTTTTTACCTCTCATATTTGGACTATTTCATTTTGATTGCGTGGAAAGAGGGGTAAGACGCTACTTGGTTTCAGTAAGAAAATGAAAGAAAGAAAGAAAGAAAGAAAGAAAGAAAGAAAGAAAGTTTTACGGTTGTTTCAGTGAAACTGAAAAAATTGTTAATTTCAAATCTTTTTTTTTTTTTTTTAAGCGTTTGATTTGTATCCCCTTACTTCTTAAAATAACGACCAGCATTCATATTTATGATTGTTATTGCAATATTTTGTTAAAGTTGTTAAGCTCAAATATTTAACGATGCAATCGGGGAATTTCTACGGATATTTTATTATAAGCTTTTTTATTTATTTTCTTTGAACTTGCATTATTTTAACTTTATTGTAAAAAGAATTTTGGTGTAAATTTACAAAAATTATCATTAAAAATTTTATCATAAAGTTATTTTTCCTGATTACACTATTCTTCCTAAAAAAAGAACATTGATTATAAAATTTAGTTTTTTTTATCACTAATTTATGTTTTTCTTTTTCAACGTGAATGTAAAAAAATATGTTGAATTTCAATGTTAAACACTCTACAAAAATAGAAATTTTCACATTGCTAAATTAATAAAAATGTTATTTCTTATGAATTCTCTCACAGAAACCTATTGCCATAAATAAATTCACTAAATTATATAGCTGTTCTTTACACTACACGGCAAAAATGTAAGAGAAAGAACGAATATATTTTGTGGTGTAGTTGAACTATTTTAAACAATAAAACTCACCCAAAATTCATTTAGAATTTTCTCATATAAAATGAATATATTTTCTTTATAGCAATGAACATATCGACTATAAAATGTATTTTTTACTAATCATTTTTGTTCATTTTAAGTTTTTTAACAAGTACAGTGAGTTTTAATTTCAATATCTTTCTTAAAATCGTCAAAATACATGACATTTTTTCGCTGGAGTTAAACAATAAGCATTACGAAGAGAAATAATTGTTTTTTTTTAATCGTTGTCGATCTCTTTTATGCACGTAGATCCAAGCGTTTAGATTACGAGATGTCTCGCCAATATAATTGTTTTTACATTACAAGAAATTTCTTTGATAAATTCCGGTATCTGAAGTGTTTTTTTCATCTTAATTATATCTCCGATTGTTTTGAAGGTGGTGGTAAAGACTCTAATATTTGGGAATAAATAATAAATTTTCAAATTTGGTAGATAAATTGTTAGACGCTAGGAATTCAACTCATTTTTGAAGCACAAAAAGAGGATTGGTCATATTTTGATTTTATTAATGCAGTCATAATTTTTAAAAAAAGAACATAATTCTTTGCGAAGAAAATACTTCAATGGATCCCGGATAAAAAAAAAAAAATACCAACTATAAACACACATCAAAAATATTGTAATACATACCCAAACACTATTTACATTATTCGGGCTATTGTCCTCATCTTTGTTCCCATCTTTATCACAACGTTTCGGCCGTTGTACGCCCCGGCCTCCTTCAGGTGGTTGGAATGCTAAACTGAACCCTTTATTTCGATCGCTGGGGTAGACTGTTCTAGTTCCACGTGCCATGTCTAATAGATGTCAGTTATCAGTTATCTCCTGTTAATTCACCTCTCCAAGTTCTCCACTGCCTTAAACAGGTATTGAACTCACACTCTTTGAGTCCTGTCACTGGATCTAACCAACGCCTTTATCCACTGTCCTCATCTCAGAAACATAGACAGATACACCACTAAAATTTATTAAATTCATTCTTAAAGAATCTAACGTATATTTAACAACCGGTGATGATGTAAAAATGTCTCCAAATCAACATACGGGCAACCTTCAAATATCAATAGGGCCTACTAGACACACACACATATAAATTATCATCCAAATCACGCATAGACAAACTAGAATTATGATAGACATAGACATAAATTATACGCACGGATGACAAGTGACATCATGCACGGAACTTTGTGTAGTTTGAAATTCAAACAACACAAAAATAAAAATACCAGAATGTTTCCGTATTTTATTCTCTGAACAAACTTTAATAAAAGTAAAACCTGTTAGATTTATAAATGTTTCCTATTTGTTTTTTATCCGATCATTCTGTCGGATTCCGATCCAGATTTAATCCCAAATTCATTATATATATATATATATATATATATATATATACTTTTAAAATCAGGAAATCAATTGAATCCGCTACCTTGGTTTCAACCTTACGGCATCTTCAGGCCATTTTTATCAAATGACCTCTTAACGCTTTATTAAAAAAAAAAAATAATGAAAACTATATTATATATTTAAATAAACAAATGCACGTAATAGAAAGTATGTAGGAGGATATGAAGAGAGAACATGAAGTAGAAGACGTGGGAAGAAAAGAAAAACAAGTCTATTATAAATATATCGGTGGGTGAGGGTAATTAAAATTTATATTTTTTTATACAGCCTCATATGTGTTTAAGAGGAATTTCTTAATATATATGCAAGGATTCAAGATTTCTTGTTCAAAAGGCTCTTTGGGTCCGGAAAATATATATATATATATATATATATATATATATATGAAGAAATATAGTTTTAAGGTGTGCTATATTTATGAGATAAAGTGCTCAATATAAAAGATAGAACGTATTGTAAGAATAAAAGGTGAACATTGAAGTCAATACTCAGAGGCGACAGGCTGTTTCATCCTAGGCGCAGTCGTCAGGCGGCCTGACGATTGCGCCTACCACAAAACACCCTCTTGCCTCTGTTTGTTGACTTCAATGTTCACTTTTATATCTATCTATCTATCTATCTATCTATCTATCTATCTATCTCTCTATCTATATATATATATATATATATATATATATATATATATATATATATATATCACTTTAAACATTATTTTTAGTGGTTACTCGTATTTGAGTAGGCGCACCATTTATTTATTAAACAGTATATTTATTTTCGTCTACCGGCCTGAATGTTCAAGAAATCTTATTTAAGTAAAATTGATCTGAGAGATCTATGACAGGAGAAAATTTGTTTGAAAGCACGAAATTTTTCCTAGACTGACTGACTGTTCTTCGTGGCCAAATCGGTAAAGTTGTGCCGGATAGGTGCTGAAGACGCCTTGGGACCCCTGCGTTACCGTTCGACAGACGTACAGCTCCAGTCAAACTCCCCCACCGGAACGCTCCCCGGCTAAGTGTCGAGCGTAGACTCCAATCGGCGTAAGGGGAGCCCGCACCCTTGGCGCAAGCAAGAGGGTCACCGAGTGACCCGTCCTCTTTTTCAACGGGTAACCGAGAGGAAAAGAACGGGAGTAGCGGTACTTCAGGTTTGACGACACCGAACGATGCTGGATGTGACGAAGCCGGGGAAACCGGACAGCAAAGCGCACTAGCCACGACTGAGGGACGCAGTTTCACTTCCTGCAGGAGGACGCAATTTTTTTCTTTATGAATAAGGATAATAATTTGATTTAACAAGGATAGTGAAAGTTGCCTTCTAAAAGCTAAGTAAAGTATTAAGAAACAGGAAGATGTCATTATAAACAAAGAAACGAGTACTGAACTGCTGCGTAATGTAAGTCCCCCTATATGGCAGTGAAAAACTCTTCGCGGAGGTTTGAAACAACAGACATTTGGTGCTACAGAAGGATGCTGAAAATACCATGGACCAAACATGTGTGCAACGGCGAAATATTAGAGAAAATTGAAACAAAAAGGATACTTATGCCTAAAATCAGGAAGAGACAGTTGAACTTTCTATGACACATAATGAGGAAAGAGGGCTTGGAAAATTTGATACTCATAGGACAGATTGAAGGTGAGAGGGACAAAGGAAAACAACCTATAAACTATTTAGCGTGTTAATGGTTGGCAGAACAGGGTCTCGGAGAGATAACAAAAAGATAAAATTCATTAAGAGTTACAAAGGAGAAGAAATTGTGGAGCGTCATGATCGACAGTGTTCTGAAGGGACACAGCAATTTGATTTCCCCAGTTTTCAATGACTTTCCACTGCCTGTTACTTATCAGAAGCTTTAGATTTTTATGATATTTTCCAATAGTATTGGGAGCAAGTGAACGTAAAGCATTCTCTACTCCAGGGGCAGGTAACCTACGGCACGCGTGCCACCCGCAGACACGCCAAGTAATTTCCAATGGCACGCAGCTGCAAATGACATAATGAAGCCCAAACCAATAACTACTACAGCGCAAAGAAGATATTTAGCTTTTTCAAAACTACTCACTCGTTGGACTCCCAAAAATAAAATAAAAAAATTTAAACAAAACTTTTAAAACTGTTTATTTCTATTGATGTGGTTTACATATTATTGTATATATTAATATATAAAATATATATAAATATATATATAAAAAATATATAAAATAAATATAAAATATGTAAAATAAATCTATAAAATATATTGTAGATCAGGTATATTGACCTTGACTTGTATAAAAATACGTATGCTGTTGGTACACTGAATGATTTTAAAACCCTAAGTAGGCACATAGTCAGGAAAATGTTGCCGACCCTTGCGCAAGACGTCCAAGATCTTTACTCTAACCCAGCTTTAACAGCTCAGTAGGGGAAAAAACATGTTGGTCACATTCAATGCCTTGAAAACCAAACTTGTAACGTTCCATCATCACTGATCGGTCCTTGAATATTCACTTGAAAATTCGAGATGAAATGTGTCCTCTCAGAGAGGGCCTTGTACCTTGAACGCCTGTTGGGATGAAATGTGTCCTCTCAGAGAGGGCCTTGTGCCTTGAACGCCTGTTGGGATGAAATGTGTCCTCTCAGAGGGCCTTGTGCCTTGAACGCCTGTTGGGATGAAATGTGTCCTCTCAGAGAGGGCCTTGTGCCTTGAACGCCTGTTGGGATGAAATGTGTCCTCTCAGAGAGGGCCTTGTGCCTTGAACGCCTGTTGGGATTAAATGTGTCCACTCAGAGAGGGCCTTGTGCCTTGAACGCCTGTTGGGAATGATCGCTTCCCTGTTCAGGTCAAGTATCTGATTTCTCTTGATATGCTCTACCTTTACAATCGGGCCGAAAAGAGAGTATTGTTGCCAGTCTTGAGCCCAGAATCGTCTATGTCGCCTTGTAGGTGATGAATTATTTCCCCTTTTACAACCCTTTTCCGACGGATGGAACGTCGTAAGCCTCTCGGTACCCTATCGCTATTTCTATGTAAAATGTTCAGATGAACTTCATTCCTTAGTCACACCAGCTCTAACCCTCAAGGCAAAGACCCGCCTCACCGTGTACATTGAGGTGACCAACCCTCATTCCCTTCGTATTTTGTTAGTGAGATGTAAGTTATACACGAACAGCTTCTTCCCACAATTCGCCGTCTTGATGAACAGACTCCCAAGATGATGCTTCCCCAATCACTACAATCTTAACCTGTTCAAATCTAAGGTTAACCGTTATCTTCCCCACATATCCCCATAAACTGTGCCTCTTTGAGTTAGAGGGGTTTCAAACACACAGACGAACAGACAGAATTTGCCATTTATTTATTAAGAAGACGAATTTATTTTACACTCAACAATTCTATTTGTGAGATGTCAGTTCCACACAAGCAGATTTTACCTACGAACCTTTGCTTTGTGGAACCGACTCCCAAGAGGATGCTTCCCCAATCACTAAAATCTTAACCTCTTCATGCCTGGGCATAACCATTATCTTCCCCAGATATCCCGATAAACTGTGTCACTTATTCTGAAACCTACTACCTCCAGTGGCTCTTGAGCCTTGTACAGGATGAACATCATTATAATATGAACTTGGTTTGGAGCGTCCATTTTCTGCTTTGGTAACCGTTCGGTCAGCTGATTTTTTTCGGTATGTATTTATGTGGTGAAAATCATTAGCGAAATTCACTTGTGTTGTCATTGATCTGAAAATGAGGTGAGTGGGCTTTAAAAGATTAAAGAATATTTAAACAAATATCGATTAATCATATTCATGCTTCTCCGTGTTTAATATAGTTCGATCGAAAATTGTCCAAATAAGTTCTACCATCTTTCTCTGTCTCCCACTCTCTTATTTCATTTTATTTTTTTCTCTCGTTTTTCTTCTCTCTATCAGACGCTTTCTTATTTCTTCCTCTCTCTCTCTCCTACTATTGATCTTTTCTTCCTCTTCATTTTTTATTTTATTTGTTTACGTGCTCTCGGGTATCTATCTATCTATCTATCTATCTATCTATCTATCTATCTATCTATCACACTGTTCATTATCTATCTTTCTATCTATTTATCTAGGATCTATGACAGTTTGTACATTATCTATCTATCACTCTCTGTCCATGATCTATATTTATCTATCTATTACACTCTATTCATTATCTATCTATCTATCTATCTATCTATCTATCTATCTATCTATCTATCTATCCATGATCTATCTATTTATCTATTCACTATCTATCACAGTCTGTTCATTATCTATCTATCTATCTATCTATCTATCTATCTATCTATCTATCTATCTGTCAGTTTCTTCATGTCTATCTATACATCTCTCTCAGCCTGATTATCTCGCTATTTGTCTATATTCTGTCTATATAAACCTTTTCATATCTATCTATCTATCTATCTATCTATCTATCTATCTATCTTAGCCTCTTCATACTTATCTATCCATCTATTATTATCAATATCAACATATAGAGAAGTATGTGCATAATCTAATTTGTCAAACCAAAAACCTTTTTTTAAAAAACTCACAAAAACGTGTTGTTGCCAGAACTTCAAAAGCATTAAATGCTTCAAAAAGAATGTAGATATTTTTTTTGTTAATGAATGCTTTTCATATAACATTAATTATATATATATATATATATATATATATATATATATATATATATATATATATATATATATATATATATATGTGTGTGTGTGTGTGTGTGTGTGTGTGTGTGTGTGTGTGTGTGTGTGTGTTAAAATGTTTTTGGAATGACATGATTCCGGAATATAACCAGTAAATTAAGATGCTTCGACAACTTTTTCACTCTAAGATAATCTTCTTTTACGTATGGAAAGATCAAAGTAAATTAAATAGGGAAATCTTATCAGCAAGACAATAAAAAGGAGGGCGTGTATTTGCCATGGAGCTGAAGACGATCATCTTTAGCCACTGGTCGTCGTTGTGTTTTTTTTGCACATGCAAAATGTTCCAAAGTTCTCCTGAATGATTGCTAACTGTAGTTTTCTTAGCCCGTCTAACCAATGCATTCAGTTGATCATTGTCATTGCCAAATTAAGCCTCCCTCTTGATTTCATTTTTGAAACTCTCACCTCCTGAACGAAATCGTTCTATATATGTTTTGATATGCTACAGGCAATTGCAAAACTGATGTTTCGTTAAGCTTCGGTGGCTTTGTAGTTTAGTTTTTTATATATATATATATATATATAAGATAGGTATGTGGCGGTTTGCATTCTGAACATTAGACCAGCATTCGAATTTCACCATGGTCAATTTGGGAGGAAAGAGACTTCCTGATGTTTTCGAACTGGTGGGGTCGAACCCAGTTTGTTCATTATCTATCTATCTATCTATCTATCTATCTGAATTTGTTGATATCTTTCTATCTGTCTGAATTTGTTCATATCTATCTATCTATCTATCTATCTATCTATCTATCTATCTATCTATCTATCTATCTATCTACCTATCTATCTATCACCGCTTATTATCTTTCTATCTATCACACTTTGTTCATGCTCATTATCTGTTACACTCTGTTCATTATCTATCTATCTATCTATCAGCCTCTTCACGTCTGACTATACATCTCTCTCAGCCTGATTATCTCGCTATTTGTCTTTATACTGTCTACATACACATTCTCATATCTATCTATCTCTCTATTCTTTCTTCCTATCTGTCTCACTTCGCTCGTATCTATCTATCTATCTATCTATCTATCTATCTATCTATCCCATTCTATCTATCTATCTTATAGATTCTATCTATCTATCTTATAGATTCTATCTATCTATCTATCTATCTATCTATCTATCTATCTTAGCCTCCTCATACTTATCTATCCATTTATTATTATCAATAAATAGATCGCGGAGATGTGATTAAATATACATTAATGTTTAAAAAATATTATTCCGTATTATTATTGTTTAGGTAATGAGCATTATAACATAACACATATAGCTATATTGTGGAAAAAGGAATTTTCAACAATATATGCATTTTTCTATGTATTTATGGTTATTTTTTAACTTTTATCAAAAACGACATTATTGTAGATGTAGTTATGGGTAATATTAGACATTAATTACTAATCTTTTTAATTAATAACTATTTGTGCTCATTTGTTGACATTAATAGCTATCTGCTGATGGGTTAAAATTTTGGAATAACGCAATAATAGAAATTTAAATATTATCTCTTTGATTAATGTCGCGATCTGTAAATAGCTCTGTTATTTAACATTGGGGACAGTTTTTACTGAGATATATATATATATATATATATATATATATATATATATATATATATATATCTGTGTGTGTGTCTGTGTGTGTGTGTGTGTGTATCTGTTTTTTAATTTTAATTTTAGGTCAGCGAATCGGTAGAAAATTATGCATCTGAAAGTAATTCATATTTCTCTGTATCTCACTCATTTAAACCATTATTTAACTCCTCTCTTTAAAACTTCTCTCTGTTAAATTTTAATCCCCTCCTTCACCTTTAGGCCTTTCCTTTTCTTCTTTCTTCTTTTACACCTGTCTCTAGAGCTTTCATACATTTCCCTCTCACACTTGTTTCCCACTCCCACACATACACTCTCACTAAAATTTTGTTTTTTATATCCGAAGTTATATTTTTCAATTTCTTTTTGAATTTGTAGGTTAAATGAATTTGATCATGATTACGATTCCAATGTAATAAATTATAACCATAGAAATAGTGTTTGAGTATTTATATATATATATATATATATATATATATATATATATATATATATATATACGAGAGAAACGAATCTATAAAAAAAAACGTATAATACATATCAGTTCGGCATTTAATCGCCTTCAAAGTAGCCCCCTTCTGAAGACAGACAATTTATCCAGCGTTGTTTCAATCGAGGGAGACATTTTTCTTTTTTTCGAATAGCAAGCATCTGAATATTGTCGCATTCTCTTGAATTTCCACGTCTTGAAATCTTGTTCCATTAAAGTGCAATTCGATTTTTGGAAAGAGGAAAATGATCAAGGTGTGTGACCCGAAGAATATAGTGATTGTAGAATTTTGTGTTTGTCCAAAAACTGCTGCACAAGCCATGGTCACAGATGGAACCTCTGTGGTGTGGTAAGACGACCACACTCTATACACTTTCCTTCCAAACACCGCTATGCACAGCGAAAATCAGCGAGAACGTTATAACTAAGTGTGGATGCGCGAAAGAGTTCAAGGTCAATCTGTGTCCAACGACAGAAAAGTGTATGTATTAAAAAGAAGCGAGAAAACGCACAACGTTTTTGGATGTCATGTGGATTTTTTTCATTTTAATATATATATATATATATATATATATATATTAAAAAGAAGAGAGAAACCGCAAACTTTTTTGGTTGTAATGTGAATTTTAAAAAAAATATATATTATGCTTTATTTTACAAAGTTATGGAAAATAACCATAATATATATATATATATATATATATATATATATATATATATATATATATATATATATATATATATAGTGGAAAAGATCAAGGTAACTGGAGATGTCGATTGATATTATATTTGAATAGTTGGAGATTATAGCTCTCAGGGAAACAGTAATTGGGAAAGGTGTTCCACAGGCGAGAGGTGCGATGTATGAAGCTATTGGAGTAGAAAAGACGGCTACATTTAAAAGTTTCTACAGTGTAAGGGTGAGAGCGGAATGCCAGCCTCAGTTATTTTTCCATCGCGACACAGAAATGACTGTTTCAAAACCCAAACTTAAATCTTAAATTAAACTAAAATTTGAAGTTCGGTTCCATTTTCAAGCTTCTAAACTTAGAAAAAATAGATTAAATCTATAAGCCAAATATTATTATATATTTTAAGTTAGTGGGGTAATGAGAAATCAGTATTTTATTAAGCGGGTGTTGGTTATTTTGACGAATGAAGATAGAAGTATAATTTTTAAGATTAGGTGGGGGATTTTGGTCTGTTGATACTGACTTGCTTTTATACGGACGTGCCATTAATGTCTTGTTTTTTTTTAAATTTTTACAATACATATGGTATTTATATTCATTTTTTATTTATTTTCTTATATTCTAAAACTACATCGAGATTTTCTTAAAGGGCGTTTTCAAATATGATTAAGTCCTATTATTTATATTTTAATTTATAAAGATCTAAAATACTATATTTATTTTGTTTACTAGTAAATTATATATGGTATTGTAATATTAAATATTAGAAATTAATTAGACATTTATAAATAAATTTATGATCAAATAATAGATATATAATTATGCAAATTATTTTTATAATTAACTATTTTTTAAAGAAAAATATGTGACAATGTCTACAAAAAACTGCTATTTCATTTTTTTGATTTAATGAATTTTTTTTTTAGAAGCTTAATATATAACTTTTCTATGTACGCACAAAGGACATGGGTCATTTAAGATCTACTCGTTTTTTTATTAGTTTCCATTTTACTGTTGTCTTTTTTGTTTCTTGTAAATGCCTTTATTATATATATATATATATATATATATATATATATATATATATATATATATATATGTATATATTTTATTTGTTTCTTTTAAAAGACTATATATATATATATATATATATATATATATATGATCGAATGATTATGAATTAATGAAATATCGAACCAGTTGGATATGTTAAAATTCTGTCAGCGTTTCATTCAGTAAAATCATCTTCACAACAATATATATATATGTGTTGTGGAGTATTTTCACTGTGGAGGCTTGTATTTCTAATAAGTCGTACAAAACGTTAGGAACTTGGAATACAATAGTCAATGACGCAGCAAATCTAGCTGTGATGGTTGGTACTTCAAATGTCCGAATCTCGACTGACGTTCTCAACACCGTTCTGCAGACTTGCCACTGCTACTTATTATCTATGGGAGAGTCCATTACCAAAGAATAGGTACTATGGCACAACAATATGTGGGGGGGGGGTTGTTTGTGTGTGTGTTTGTGTGTGTGTATTCTTTACGTGCCATGTCTCATCAGAACGTTGGCGATCATGGCTCTCCCCAATTTCTTCTCCTTTGTAGCTATTAATAAAACTTGTCTTGTTCTCATGTCTCTCAAAACGTCCCTTTACTCAGCTCTTTAACTATGTTATGCATTATTTCCCTCTATCCTTCTTTCTATCGATCGATCCTGTGAGTATCAGGTTTTCTAAACCCTCTTTCCTCATTATGTGCCCTAGAAATTCTAACTTTTCGTGATGTTAAGTATAATTTTTCTGTTTTTTGTTTCCATCTCGTCTAAAACCTTGTCGTTGTTCACATATTCGATCCATGGTATCCCCAGCATCCTTCTGTAGGGCTACATTTCTACAGCTTCAAGTTTATTCTTTATCTTTGAGGAGGTAGTCCATTATTCACTGACATATAGGAGGACAGATATCATGTAACAGTTCAGTACTCTTTTCTTTGTTTCTAAGTTTTTATGTCTCTTAATACTCTGCTTAGCTTTTGGGATACACTTTTGGCTATCTCACTACGTTTTCGGATGTCAGTGCCGCACTTACCATTCTCTGTTAGAACACTTCCCACATATTTAAATTTGTGTACTGGTTTGTTTTGGTATTTTCGATTTGTAATTTTGGGATCATTCTTTTACTAACAACCATGTATTCTGTCTTGGAGTTGGTGTTTAACCCTTTCTTTTCCGTTTCCTTCTGTACGAGCTTTTTTTAGTTTTATTTCCGGGTCTGCTATCAACACTGTGTCATTGTGTTGTTAAGACTGTGGTCGCTAATAATGAATCTTGATAGGACTTCTAAATCTCTCTCAGAATTGCTTCGTTGAATAAGTCCGGTGAGAAGACACATCCTTGTCTTACATCCCTTCCCATTCTTCTATATCTGCTGACAACTAATTTTTTATTCGTGACCAGACGGTTTGCTTCCAGTATAGGTTCTTGATTATTCTAATATCTTTCCTAAGATATGTCCAGGTTGCTGAGCACTTCTAACACATCTTTTTGGCTTGCTCTATCGAAACCCTTTGTTTAATCTATACAGATACACGCCCTTCTGCATTTGTATTGTTCTTTCTAATAACATTCTGAACCTAAATATCTTTGTTCCGGTGTTTTTGACGAACCCGCACTTTTCTTGTTTTATTCTGCTGGGCGTTCAATTCCTCAGAATTCGGATGATAAATTTTGTTATATGGCTCATGTTATACTGGAACATACCTATTCTATTGTTAATAGACTCTCCCACATATAATAAGTAGTAGCAGTCGCGAAGCGGCTCAGTGAGTTGGTGAGTCAGTCGATGTCGGACATTAAAGTATCAACCACCACAACTAGATTGCTGCGTCATTAACTATTATAACAAGTTGCTAATGTTTTGTACGTAGAACCTTTTTAGGACAGACTTAGTGAAATACAAGCATTAACTATGAAACTACTCTACAACACACTGGTGACGAGGGATTCGTTCTCATACGGAGGAAGAAAAATTTTTCGTTCTACTCTACAACAACTTTGGCGACCAGGATTCGAAATTCATACGGAGGAAACAAAAAAAGAAAAAAACAAAAAAATTCGTTCGCCATATACAACAGTTGGCGACGAACGTATTTGGATTCATACGGAGGAAGAAAAATTTTCGTTCACTCTACAACAGCTCATTAGCCTGATTATCCGATATAGTTCACATTCGTTTGCACTTGGTTTCTTAAGCAGTGCTATGAAACTAAATCTAGAAAAAGTATATTACCACTGTTATGGATTTCATTTATTATATATGTAAATGTTGAGGGGTCCACCCCTTTTTATACAAATGGACTCACCCAGTATATACATATACTACTGCTACGGGAAGACCCGAGAGTGAGACGAGAGCAAGACTGTCCAGAGTGACAGAGTAAAAGGTTGTAGGTAACCGGAAGAGTGAGGGTGAGGTGACAGCGTTGTAGGAGTCACAGTGAGCGAGCACGTAGACTCAGTAAGAAGTCATGCAGCGATACTTCAATACTAAAGACTGTATATATATATATTTTGCTACTAACCCGTATTCCTGGAACTACTAACCTGCTTTACCAGTTTGTATTATTATGTTAATACATTATTTTCCTATATTCATTCTTGGCGTTTGTTATTTATTGGTACCGGATTTCAACCCGGAATCCGCAACAGTAATCTTGTCTATGTAGAAATTATTTAATGTTGTCTGTATCTCTATCGCAATTCCGTCTGGCCTACTGCTTTGTTTCTGTTTAATTTGTCCTCTTCTCATTCTGCTTCAGATATTTCTGTGTATTGCCCGTTGTCTTCTATCGTCGTGAAAGCCTTCTTCGACATATTCGTTCCATCTGTGAAGTATTTTTTTTCTTGTGTCCTGTCCTTGAAATTTACGCATCCTGTTAGTTCTCTCATATTTTTATGCATAATTGCTTTATCAATCTAAATCTGTTATTTATTTCTTCGCGTAGTGTCCTATATTCGGTTCCTTTTCTTGTCATTGCGATGTCTTCTTTTTATCATGACGAGAATTTCATTTGTCATCCATTCATTTTTTTTTCTTCCTCTATTTTCTCGATTGCTGATGTCACTAAAGCTTTTCTTAATGTAGTGATTTTCCAAGCGTAGCTTAGATGTGGCACAAGGCCGAAAGTAGAGGGGCACCCAGTGAGGATCGAAATCACTACTCAGTAGTAATTGTTCTAGCGAGACAAGCTTGCTAACCATTACACCTCCTCGAGGTGTCCCACAGATGTTAATATATATTGTATATTTGGGGGGTAATCTTTTATACATGTTTAATTTAATGTGGCGGATGAGGAAAATTTTATTCCGTTTTTAAAATATTTTTCCAGTTTTCCTTTTACGTAGATTAAAAAAAAATGTAGAAACTGCCCGTAGAGATTAGTGTCGCAAACTCTTTCGGCTAATCCATTTGAAATTTTCAAGGGGCCGTTGTTAATATGTTTTCTTATGTTCTAAGTTGTATTTTATAGAAGTATTAGTAATTTTCGAGAAGTTTGAGAAGTAATCGTTCTAGCGAGAATGGCTTGTTATCGTTACACCGCCTCGATGTGCCCAGGTTTTTCTTAATGTATTCCACTTCAAGTTTCCATTTTCATGTTGCCCTGCGTATCTGCTTTTCACAATGTCCATAATTTTCCCCTTCATATTCGGGTCATTCAAGAGTCTGTCGTATTACAATTTCGGTGTTACATTTGACATCTTCAGTTTCCTTAGTTTCGCATCAAACTTGGAGCTGATCGCTTTCACAGTCAGCAAATGAATGGGTTTTGCAGTGTACAACTGAATTCTTGAATCTCTTCTTGATAGTTATGTAGTTGATTTATTTTTTCATTTTTTCTCCTGGGCATATACATGTCGATATTTGTCATCTGTGTTCTTAATAAAATAAGTCATTTAGTCCTCATATATGTGCGACATTGTCATCGTACAATAAGTCATATAGTCGTAATGTATATGTGCGAAAATGTCTTAGTAAATTACGTTATTTAGTCTTCATATATATGTGCAAGAGTGTCTTGGTACAATAAGTCATTTACAACTGATGTATATATACGAGCGTGTCTTGGTACAATAAGTCATTTAGTCGTCATGTATATGTGCGAGCGTGTCTTGATACAATAAGTCATTTAGTCCAAATGTATACGTGCGAGCGTGTCTTGGTACAATAAGTCATTTAGTCCTCATATATATGTGCGAGAGTGTCTTGGTACAATAAGTCATTTAGTCGTCATGTATATGTGCGAGCGTGTCTTGATACAATAAGTCATTTAGTCCTCATGTATATGTGCGAGCGTGTCTTGGTACAATAAGTCATTTAGTCGTCATGTATATGTGCGAGCGTGTCTTGGTACAATAAGTCATTTAGTCCTCATATATATGTGCGAGAGTGTCTTGGTACAATAAGTCACTTAGTCCTCATGTATGTCTGGTCTTCAAGAAAGTGAGCAAGCGATCTTCTCCCTCTCAGTACAAACCTTCATATCTCCTCACTATCATTAGTAACGTTTTTGAGGCTATAATCACTGAGAATGTCCTCGAGTACCTAGATAAGAATAACCTCCTGCGTGACAAGCAGTATGGCAATCGGTCTACCCGATCCACTGCTGATGTCCTAACTACCACTACACAGAGACCTAATGACGTTCTTGACGATAAGCACACCTTGAGAACCAGAACATTAGATATCTCGAAGTCCTTCGACAATGTGTGGCACAAAGATTTCTTCAAAAGCTCTCCAGCTATGGAATCACTGGAAGGGTTTTCTCAAAAATAATATTCTTCCTAACAGGTAGAATTGAAAATATTTAATAACGACAATTCCACCGAGGTCCTCGCAGTCAACACAGGCATTCTCCAGGAGTCACATTTTTTACTAACCCTCTTTTAGAATTACATAAATGATCTCCCTAAGAATATGCTCCTTTTATTTGTAAATATCTATATGTTTACAAATAAAATGAGTATATATATATATTTGGCTCACACCTGACCAAGTGGAACTCTAATATATAACCAACACTGATTTACATAAATGATCTGCCTAAGTATATACTCCAATCATTCGTAACCCCTAAAACACTTGACCATCAGAGATTGACAACTGACCTCTGTTCCGATCTAACGCTAATTTCCCACAAAGATTGCTCCAAAAGATCTCCAGCTATGGAATCACTGAAAGGGTTTTCTTAATAAATAGTTAATAACGACAATTCCCCCGAGGCCCTATCGGTCAACACAGGCTTCCCCCAGGAGTCACATTGTGTACAAACCCTTTTTCAGAATTACATAAATGATCTCCCTAAGAATATACTACTTTTATTTGTAAACATCTATGCTGATGACACGACGATATGTGGGCACACCTCTAAAACTCTTGGCGATCAGAAATTGGTAACTGATCTCTCTACCGATTTAACACTAACATCCTGGTAGGGAAAAAAACTGGCTGGTTACATTCAATGCCTTGAAAATCAAACTGGTTACATCCCATCACCGCCGATCAGACACCGAACTACCGCTAGTCACGATGAATGGATGTCCCCTCGTGCCTTGAGAGAATATTGGGCCTCAAACTCACACCCGACCTCAAGCGGAACACTTATATAGGATTCATCGCTAAAGATGCAGGTAAAATGATTGGATTCCTGTGCCGCTCCAGTAAGTACCTGACTCCTCGTGTTATCCTCTACCTTTATAAGAACCAGATCAGGCTGAAAAGGGAGTACTGTTGCTATATTTGGGTGGGAGCTGCCTGGTTTTCACTTTCCAGTCTTGAAAGAGTTCAAAAGCATCTCGGAGACCCTGTTGGACAAGAATTATTTTCAACCCTCTAACCTCTCTCTCTCTCTCACAGGTGAGATATGGCGAGCCTCTTACTGCTTTATTGCTATCTCCATGGGAAGTGCTTAGACGGACTACATTCCTTGGTTCCACCAAACTTTGACCTGCCACGCTACTTACATTGTAGCAAACCACCCACATTCCCTCTGTATTCCATTGGTGAGAAGTAAGTTCCACTTGAACAGCTTCTTCCTGCAAACCACTCCTCTCTGTATTGCTCTGGTAATTACCTGACTCCCCATGCTATCCTCTACCTTTATAAGAATCAGATCAGACCGAAAATGGAATACTGTTGCCATATTTTAGCGTCGAGCACCTAGATAGATACAACCTCCTGTGTTGCGAACAGTATGGGTTTCGATCAACGCGATCCACTGCTGATATCCTAACTATCATTACTGAGGCTTTCGATAACACACATACCTCGAGGACCATAGCATTAGATATCTCGAAGGCCTTCGACAAGGCATGACACAAAGATTTGCTATACAAGCTCTCTAGCTATCGAATGACTGAAAGGGTTTTCTCAGTGATAAAATCATTCCTAACAGGTAGATCCTTGAAGTTAGTACTTAATGGTCAGTCCTCCAAGTCCCTGGCGATCTACAAAGGCATCCCCCAGGGGTCACTTCTCGGACCAATTCTCTTTCTGATTTACATAAATGATCTACTGAAGAATATACTCAGATCATTTGTAAACATCTATGCCGATGATACGTCTATATACGAGTGCACCTCTAAAACTCTTCACGATCAGAGATTGGCAGCTAACCTCTCTTCCAATCTAACACTAACTTCCTGGTAGGGAAAAACTGGCTGGTTACATTTAATGCCTCGAAAATCAAACTGGTTATATTCCATCACCACCGATCAGATCCTGAACTACCTACTGCCAGTCACGATAAACGGATGTCCTCTCGAGGTGGCTCCGTGCCATGAGAGAATATTGGGCCTCAATTTCAAAATGTAAAATGATCGTCTCCATGTACCTCTCCAGTAAGTACCTGACTCCTCATGCTATCCTTTATAAAAACCAGATCAGACTGAAAATGGAGCACTGTTATTATATTTGGGCGCCATTTTCTTTTTGAGAATATTTTACACGTGAGACATGTCCGAAGCTGTTTTCGTTTCGGAGGTAAGCTATTTTCTCTAGTTTTACAATAATATTACTTCTAACACTATTAACAAAAGCAACTGAGATTAAAATGAAAGAAATATAGGGTGACCCAAAAAACAGGAATTTTTGAAGTGCGTATTGCTAGGCATGAGCAAGTGGCAACACTGCGAGACAGTGACCTTGAGCAAGTAAACATTTCGCCATTTAAAATGCAAGATGAAATTTACAGTATCCCAGCTGAGATGAATTCCCACTATTGCTCTTTTATTTAGCTCATAGTTAGGGTGTGATGATGAGATGGGATCACACATTTTACAAGCATATTTGCTCGTAAATGGATCTAACGAATCAGACTTGAATCTGATCTCATATCTTCGAGTTCTCATTCCAATCCACACATTCATTATTTTAGCTGCAGACTCATATACGAGTGGATAATATATTATATCGATTAATATTGTCAGATTGAAAAATCCATTTATTATATGCAGACAGGCAGACAGACACACCAACAGAGATATAGAATCTTTCTACCGATCTGGGACGAACTAAACAGTGGTGAAGAACTGGCTGATCACATTCAATGCCACGAAAACCAAACTAGGGATGCTACCATCATGACTGATCTGACCCTGAACTACCGCCTGTCACGATGAATGGACGAACTCTCGGTGGGACAGCGTGTCTTGAGAAAATATTGGGCCTCAAACTCACACCTGACCTCAAGCAGAACTCTTATATACTATCCACCGTTAAAGATGAAGGTAAAATGATCGTCTCCATGTACCGCTCCAGTAAGTACCTGAATCCTCATGCTATCCTTTATAAGAACCAGATCAGGCTGAAAATAATGTACTGCTCTCATATTTGTACGAGAACTGCCTAGTCCTCCCTTTCCAGACTTGATACAATTCAAAAGCGGCCCCGAGTCCTTGTTGGCGTCGAATAATTTTCTACCCTTCGGCCTCTTCCTCACAGGCGGGATGTGGCACGTTTCTCAAGCACAGCTCTGTGGAACTGATTCCCAAGAGGATGTTTCCCCAATCGCTATAATCTTAATTTGTTCATAACTAGATTCAACCATTACCTATCCCGCCTATCCGGATAAACTATGCTTAACATAACCCTCTACCTCGAATGTCCCCCCCCCGGGCCTTGTACAACACACACACACACACACACACACACACACACACACACACACACATATATATATATATATATATATATATATATATATATATATATATATATATTAGCTTTTATTCTTACAATACATATATAAATATATATATATATATTGAGAACTAGCAGCATGGCCAGGCGTTGCCCGTGCTTGATTCAAAAATCGTACGACTCATACAGCAATCTCTATCACTTGACTTAAAATATTTTTGCCCTTCCTTGCCTTTAAAGGAGTGCCCTTTGCCGTGCTGATGTTGCTACATGCCTTACTTCTTGCCTATCTTACACTGCGAATTTTTTCTAAGCTCTATACTAAACATTAAATCTGTTACAAAAAAAGAACTAAACAAAATGAACACAAAACGATCACCTTTAAAAAGGACTCGTAACTGGAAAAACCGAATGAAAAAGAATGTTAGCAACAAATACTTTTTCACACGCAACCCAGTTCTGCGGAATCAGAATCAACGTTGATTTTAAGCAAGCGAATGAACCAATTGGAGTAAAGTGCCATGCAGATTTAAATTTTTCCCACTTGTGACGAATGCAGTTATCGATTTTTTTTGTTTGCATGCTAGCATGCTAGTTAACATTCATGTCAGTCAGCTGTTGGCTCTCACGCTGGCCAATTGAATCTTCCTGCCTATTCGTAGCAGCCAGGTATAGGCTCTCACTCTGGCCAGTAGAAAATAGCCGCAAACTACATAAAAACTGCCGTAGAAGCATGAAAAAATCTATTACTTCCACTATCAATGGGAGTTGGGAAATGCAAAGTCGGTCTTGGACTTCCCGCTAACTTGGAGCATGTGCATGTAAATTTTGGTGCAAATCCATCAAAAATTGCGGCCGTGCATTCGTTACACACACACACACACACACACACACACTTTTATAGATAGAGATAAAAGCTAAAATATAAAAATAAACTGACGATTGCTAATTGTATAAAACTCTGAGTAACGGATTTGGTATCATTATATTATATTTATTTATAAAATCTTTTTCTAATTTTAAAATGCATGGAATAATGTTTTTCTGATTCGAGAAGTCACTGTGTGTTGAAAAGAAAAATGGATTGTCTTGTGGACATATGCAATGAGCATACATTTTGAAATGTTTTTCTTTCGATTGCAGACGAGATTAATGGTGGTTGATAAAAGCGCAGGGAATGAAAGAAAAAGAAAAAGGAAAACTAGTCTTATGTCGTGGCGTTATGTGGACCACAGTGTAAAATTAACAGTCGTATCTCTGGTGCCAATTGAAGTGTTTAGCTGCCAACTGCAGGAAGCTTACAGGAAACGAAAGAGGAAGACATTTTCTGCTCTCTCTTTAATTTATTTTAATTTTCTTTCTTTTATTTTTACCCGTTCACTCGAAAATGAGAGAATTAATAGCAAGGACAGTACGTCTGGTGAAAGAGGTGGGAGACTGTTGAACATTGAGAAAAACGGTAAGTGTATAGAGAGAATGAGAAAAGAAACTGAGGCAAAGAAACAAGGAATTATGGAGCAAGAAGAAAGAAAGAAAGAATTATGATGAGAATAGAAAGCGAGAGATGTGACTTGAATGAAACAAGGAGTTATTAAGCAAGGAGAAAGGAAGAAAGAATTATGATTGGAAAAGAAAAAAGAGATGTGCCCTGAAAGAAACAGGAAGTTATGAAGCAACTACAAAGAAAGAAAGAAAGAAAGAAAGAACTATGATGGAAAAAGAACGAATAAGATGTGACGTGAATGAAGCAAGAAATTATGAGGCAAAAATATTGAAAGAAAGAAACAATGAATGAAAAAAAAAAAAAATTACGAAGAGAAAATAGCAAATAATTATTATATGTAAATAATTCATTTTTAAAAGTCAAAAAGATTTGAGAATAGAACAACAGGAAGTGGGATCATCATTTCAATTTAGAGCTAAATAGATCAATTAGAAAAAAATTCAACTCAATTGATAAAAAAACTTTTGGTACGTGAGAGGGGAGTTTCACTTATGACAGTCCAAAGAGCAGTGAAAAAGAATTGAAAAAAAAGAATCGTACATGAAATATGTGGCAACTTGTTACTCTAAGACAGGAAGTTAGAATGTTAGAGAAGGCGAAGATCATCTTTACTGCGTTAGAAAATGATCCTAGAATAATATATATATATATATATATATATATATATATATATATATATATTGAACTTTATTTTCAATCCTTCATGAGCTTCCGATCCTTAGTTATAATGATGAATATATCATTTTCGCTTATGTTCTATTTCATCTCGATTCTTCTTTTAAACTTGAAGAGTAATTATGCATTCTTATTATTCAAAGGATAGTCCAATAATGTTATAAAAACCTCGGAGAATTTCAGTAAGATATCTTTAATCATTTCTAAGATACAATGATTACGAGCTTAATGTAACAATTGAGCGGTTTTGCTGTTATATGATTTGAACTATTTCACTGTACACACGGTATATATATATATATATATATATATATATATATATATATATAGGTTGTCCATGAAGTTCGTGTGCACTTAAAAAAAATTATAACTTTATTTGTATTTGCGATAGAAATAATCTGTAAAAAATGTTACAAAGTTTAATGTACCTAGTTTTAAGTATAGCTAAAATAACGAATGTGATTTCAGGCATTATTTTAAATGTTTTCCGTGAACTGCAAAATCGTATTACCCTTTGTATTGCTAACGATGGAGGACATGTGGAAACTTAAATAAAATTTCAATAAAACCTTAAAAATATAGATTTACTTCTTTCTAATCCTTTTTAAAAATTATTTCTATCGCAAATACAAATAAAGTTATAAATTTTTAAAGTTCATGAACACGAACATATATATATATTTATGGACATATATATATATATATATATATATATATATATATATATATATATATATATATATATATATATATATATATATATATAAATATATATATATATATATAGTAGGGATAGACCATATGTATAGATAAATGTGTATATTGAGGTCAACATCCAGCGGCAACTGTCTATTCCCCGCTTCTGCGAAATCTTCAGGCTATGTGTTTTATCTCGACTATTTATATATGCTGGCCAAGGTGCATTATAGGTAGCAAGGTCTATTGTATTGTCTTAACGGTTATCGGGAGGGCGGTTAACGGTTATATTTCAAGATATTCTTGAGGCTTTTGAGTAGAAATAATTATGAAGCTGTATTCGGTTGTTTGCAGTTATTTCATAAGGTTGTAGACTACCGGTAGTCTTAACGAATCGATCTTTATAATAGTAAAAATTGAAATTAAGTACCCATGTCCTGTGTTCTTTGTGTGGCGCATAGGATCACAGCTTCCTTCTTCTAGACGTTGGTGTTGCACTTTCTGTAAGGGTTTTATGGTATGAAGTTGAAAGCCCCAAGTCCATGTGCTTTCGTATACAGCGTTGTTCTCAAATACTGGCTTCCAACCAAGGTTAGATAGCCTAGTTTGTTAAAAAAAAGAGAGATTCCAACCTTTCCAAGAGAAATGGTGCGAATTTAATAATCTTGGTGTGAATGTAAACTCAATTGGCCAATTCGATTTACCATTCTGAGATAACCCTTACACTAGCCACACGTCTGATAAGAGAGTTTAATATGCGAAATTAATATTTTGGTACGCTAATGTCTATCCAGGCACCGTACACTACGAGTAGTTGTACCTAGATTAAGACTATTATATTATAATATCTCTATTATAATTCTGCAGGTCCTGTCCTTCGTTAGTTAATTCCTTAGTGTTGTAGAGTAGTTTTCACAGTGGAGGCCTGTATTTCGCTAAGTCGGTCCTAAAAGGCCCGACGTACAAAACGTTAGGAACTTGAAAATAACAGTTAATGACGCAGCAATCTAGTCGGAGTGGTTGATACTTCAATGTCCGACATCGACTGACTCACTCAACTCCACTGAGCTCAACTGGCCACTGCTACTACTACTTATTATCTGTGGAAGAGTCTATTACAATAGAATAGGTAATGTTCTGTTATAACACTTAGTTAGTTTTTTGACAGCGTGAAAACACCGAATGACCTATCCACAGTGGATAAAGGCGTTGGTTAGATCCAGTGACAGACTCCAAAGAGTGTGAGTTTAATACCCGACTAAGGCAGTGGAGAACTTTCAGAGGGAAAATTAACAGGAGATAACTGATAACTAACATCCATTAAACATGGAATGTGGAACTAGAACAGTCTATCCCAGTGAGCGAAATAAAGGGTTCAGTTTGACATTCCAACCACCTGAAGAAGGCTGGAGCGTACAACGGCCGAAACGTTGTAATAAATATGGCAACAAAGATGAGGACAATAGTCCGAATAATGTAAATAATATATATATTTATACATACTTAAACTTGATGTTAAAATAATCCTACATAATATAATGGAGTCTAATACATTTAACTGTTGTTAAAAAGAATATAGTATAATAAAAATTAAAAATGAGAATATTTCAAATCGTAGTTAAATAAAAAGTATTATGATCTGAACACCCCCGAAAATCTTTAAATTTATAAATGGGAAAAAAAATGCCGTAAGAATTTTTTTACCAATAATTTAAAAAAAAAAATCCAGACGACATCCATTCAACGGATGTCAGTTTTCATTGAAAAATACATCCCTACCCCTTACCAAATTGTAGCTAATAACTGATACAATGATACTGACATAAGGAATACCTAGATATCCCTTGTCCAATTCAAGTAGAATATTCTGTAACCATGGAAACGTGATTTTAGCTGTGTCTTTAAAACCCAGTAATTTTTTAAAATTCGCTTGAGGATGAAATGGAACTAATGCTTTTAATTTAATTGCAAAATTAAATTCGGGGCTTTATCTTCTATTTTGAAACATGGTTAGAACTGTGTAGCGGAAAAAACCAAAAACATTAATTTTTAAATCAATTAATATATATATATATATATACACACACACACACACACACACATTGACTTTATATATACCATATTTATATATATATAGATATATATATATAAACAAAATATATATATATAAACACTTTCAGAAATTTCGTCGACAATCTAAAACCAACATGCTGACAAGAAAAAAGAATTTCAAATGCTGTATTTAAAGCCCAATAGTCATAAAGGATATATATATATTTTTATTATTAAAATATATATATATAAATGTATCTCGTTTAAAATTAAAAAATGATTTTAGGTTTCCTCTCTTTCGGTTGTCAGTTTCAGAAATAGGGAATCTTTGGCAATGCCTATTTAAAACAGAGATGTCATTTGACAAGTAAAAAAATTATTATCAACAGCTGTATTCCAAAATAAAGTTACCGATTTTTGTTTTATGAAATTATCTGTTGGTAAAAAACAATATATATATATATATATATATCCCCTTCAGTTGGATATATATATATATATATATATATATATATATATAAAAGAAAAATATGTTGAAAAAGTGGTTCCAACGAGATAAAAAAGATTATGTATATTACAAAAAAAGAGGGTCGGACACTCCGGCAAACGTTTTGGTTTGTAATGTGGATTTATTGAGAAAAAATATTATGTAAATTTGTTGAACGAGATAGATAAAAAGCAAACGACACGTGACAAATGATGGTCTGGTCTCACCCATGTCTTCAGGTGAAATATGGAGATTTTACATATTATTAAAAAAATTAATTTAATTTTTCATGTTCAATGTGGAATATTCTCGATATGAGATATTCTATTTTCGGGTGTTGACAAATCCGAATTCTAGAAAGAAAATTCGGATTTATTAACACACAAACGCTATTATCTCGACTGTCGATTAGTTGTCCTACGACCATTTTCTGCGATGGACTTTACTCCAAGGAAGCGTACTAAAATTGTAACACTGCACGAACACAATGTCAAGCCTTACCAGTGGGCAATTCAAAGTACTATAGAGTAAATACAATCTAGAATCTGTGGTCAGTCTGCAAGGAACGACTTAGTGGAATGGACATATGTAGGGTAAACGTATGCATTGAATGTATATATATATATATATATATATGTGTGTGTGTGTGTGTGTGTGTGTGTGTGTGTGTGTGCGTGCGTACACTCTTGTGCAAATTAATTGAAAAAAGAATAATTCCCTTCTCTTTTCTTGTATACATAACGTTAGTAATGCAAAGCAGACGGAAAATTTTCACATATGCATCGGCACTATGAATTGGCTGGATTTTAAGTTTAGTTCATATCGTTTTTTATTGTGCATTGTCGCCACAAATGTATCTACACGTTTCCAGTGTCTGTTTTTTTTTTTTAATTTTAATTTTAGGTCAGCAAATCGGTAGCGAATTATGCATCTGAAAATAATTCGTATTTATCTGTCTCTCACTCATTTAAACCGTTATTTAACTCCTCTCTTTAAAACATCTCTCTGTTAAATTTTAATCCCCTCCTTCACTTTTAGGCCTTTCCTTTTCTTCTTTCTTCTTTTACACCTCTCTCTAGAGTTTTCATACATTTCCCTCTCACATTTGTTTACCACTCCCTCACATACACTCAGACTATATTTTTTACACCCAGAGTTATATTTTCCAATTTCTTTCTGAATTTGTAGGTCTGATGAATTGGATTGTGATTACGATTCCAATGTAATAAATTATAACCATAGAATATTAGTGTTTGAACCTTTTATATTATATTCTTACTCTGTCCTGGACATTGAGTTCTACCTGGATTCTATCCTTTTGGGAATTCATTTATATATATATATATATATATATATATATATATATATATATATATATATATTGACCACTAAGATTATCTATCTATCTATCCATATAGGTGTTGAGATGTTGGGAGTGTTCCCGCGTGTGTGTATTCAAATAAAGACAAACACAGATGTAGGGAAAAATACTGGTATATTTGAAGAGGTATTTAACAACAGAGTAATTAGTAATAACGAACGCAGGTTAGTAATAACAATTAGCAAGAGTCTAAAGTCCAACGGTAACTTCCGGTCGAGAGACGGAAGTGTAATGGTCACCTGATCTCCAGATCTCTCTGGTCTCTATCTCCTCTGGTCTCTCTAGCACTGTCCTATATCGTAGAGGGATCAGTCCATTCTTAGTCAGAAGGTGGGTGCGCCCCCCCCCCAATTGTTTTTTACATTGTGAAAAAAAAAAATTTTTTTTCAATAGGTATATATATATATATATATATATATATATATATATATATATATATATATATTTCACTTTAGTGAAATGTATTAACTCTACTATCTATTAATGATTTTGTGGATCTGAAATAAAAATTAATCTATTATTATAAAAATAATATGTCAAAGGTCAGGTTATCATTTTTCAAATGCTTGAATATTTTGGGGGCCGTTAACGGGTTAAAGAAGATTATACTTCATCAGATTATATAGTCCAGCGCCAGATAGAGGTTCACCAACTAACAAAAATCACATCACTTGAACACTTCAGCAGTAGGCGCCAAGACAAACCTTAAACAACCTTGTGAAATCGAGACTTTCATGTGGATGTCATGCCTGACCTCAAACCTGTTGAGAAATTCTAAACTCTTAGCTGTCTTCAACTGCTTTCTCAGATAAATGGTTAAAAATGGCTTCGATCGAATGTAGCTTGAGGTATCTTCACTAGGGCGACCGTTCTTGGAGCATATATAGTTTCTTAAATATTAAAGAATTCCTGATTTAAATGCACCCCCTCATCACCACGAACCAACACCAACGATAACAACCAACAACACCACCACCACCATCACCATCATCATCATAATTATCTGTCTCATGATCAAAAGTGGTCGTAGAATCGATGCTCTTGAACAAAAGCCCCAACATTCTCTAACAAGAGTTCGAAGAATAGGACTCAAAATAAACCTTTCCCAAACAGAAACTATGATTTGGAATTGAAATGAAAGCATTGATGACACCTGCCCAGAATCCATCAAAATATACAGAATGTGGAATTAATAAATACTAAACACTTCAAATACATTGATCTAGGGATCAGTTATAAAAAAAAGTCAGGATAAGAGATAAGGACATTTAATATAGACTAAGATTCTCACGTGATAGCTTTGCCAAACATCACGAATTGCTAAAAACCAAAACATTAAAGTAAGAACTCGATTCTTCTACTTAAATAACCCCGTCAGATCTAGAGTCGATTATAGGTCATGTGTGGCGTCCAACTCGTTTAGAAACTTTTCAAACAATAAAACCATTTTCTCAAATCACGATTTAAAATGGCTTCAGTCGGACGAACCCTCTAAGTCTTAAAGAAGGCTATTCTGTTTAGATTATATAGGCCAGCGCTACATAGAGGTTTACCAACTAACAAAAATCACATCACTTGAAAACTTCAACATTAGGAGTCAAGACAAACCTTAAATAACCTTGTGAAATCGAGACTTTCATGTGGATATCAGGCATGACATCAAAGAAATTCTAAACTCTTAGCTGTCTTCAACTGCTTTCTCAGATAAATGGTTAAAAATGGTTTCCAGTGAATGTACAACCTTGTGCAAATTAATTAAAACAAGCGCTTTAGTTTCCTATCTTTCACCATACGGATAGTTTTAGACCCACTAGAGTGACAGGGTGTAATCGATTTGTAATTTTTTCCTCAGATTAGGTTATTTAAAGGGGTGTACAGTAATATGAATCTATTTTCCGTGTGTATGATGAAATTTGGTCTTGAAAAATATTGCGTTATCCGTGATTGCATCAGATTTTTATCACACCCAGGCACTATTGTCTCGACTGTCGATTATTTCTCCTACTGCCATTGTCTGCGATGGGCGTTACTCCAAGGTATCGTACGAAAATTGTAATGCTGCACGAACACACTGGCAAGCCTTACCAGTGAGCAAATCAAACTACTATAGACTGTCTCAGAAACTCTCCTGATTTAAATCCAATGGCGAATCTGTGGTTAATTTACAAGGAAAGACTTCGTGAAATGGACATACGAAGTAATAATATGTGTATTGGGTTATGTTTCATTGGAAAATACGAAGAAAAAGTAAAAAGTTTCAATTAATTTGCATAAGGCTGTAGAGTGCAGAATGGCCGCGGTTAGCAAAAGGTCCAATAGAAGGAAAACTCTTAATTAAAAAAACACAGTAGGTAGCCCTAAATTTCAAAATGACTTTATAATCTCAACTGCGTCGATGTATTATTGTTTTATTAATATATATTTATAGAGAAATGTGCGTCCGGCAGGCTAATGTCTATCCATTGGCTATTTCATTGTTATGGGTTTTGGTGAGTTACGTTCCATTTCCATTAACGCTGACTTTTGCAACTGGGACACTCTATGCCACGTACACAAGAGTGAATCATCCTCATTCCCTCCGTGTTTCATTGGTAAGCTCTAGCAGAACAGCTTTCCAAGAACTGTTACTTTTTCGAACTGACACCCGGCAGGCTGTTTTCCCAATCACTACAATCTGGACTTCTTCAAACATAGAGTTAACAGGTATTGTTCAAGCATAACTTTATGAAAGATTTACCAATTCTTACGCTAATACAAAACTATACAGTTACGCTCTACCTTGAGCGACTCTTGGGTGGTATATTGGGCTAAAATTATCATGAAACACACGCCAGAGACTCCAAGATGATTTTACAGTGCCTAACTTCATAATATCGAATGATAAAATATAAACAGGGGTTTTGTATGTCTGGAAATGATCTGTTTTTTGTTTGTATCGTAAATTATTTATTATCGCCTTATAAATTGATGAAAGTTCGACGAACCAGAAATAAAACTTGACGCATGGAAATCGGTAAAAAAAAAGCAACAACATCTGAACGTTTTCAGATTCGCTTGAATATTTCAGTTCTTTATTTTCTAATCAATTGATTGATTTCAAGCATAAGAGAAAGAAACAAAGAAAGTGGAAATATTGTTTGTAGAGGTGAATTTTTATCTCTATTTTTAAACTGATTAAAACAAGTTAAAAATCAATCGCTTCCTTCGAAAAGGTTAAACAATATCGATTCTAATTTTGCCATAATAGAATCGTTATTCCGAACAAAACAAAAAAAGAATGAAATTATCGATTTTTAGTATTTATGGTCATGAACTCATGATTGATTGGATATCGATTCCGTTAATAGTGAACATTCGAGAATAGCCAGTTGAAAAACATACAGCCTCTTTCTGTCCGAATTTCCGGGATGAGGAGTCATCATTATTTACACTATTTAGATGCGGACTATCGTCCTCATCTTTGTTGCTGTTATCCCAATGTCTCAGCCGATAAGCTCCCCGACCTTCATCAAGTGCATGCCTGAATTTCTGGGATAAGGAGTTATCATTACTTATATTATTTACATGGTGATTATTATTACTCAAATACTAGTATCCACTAAAATAACGTTTAAAATGATAAAATCTGTCGGATTAATAAAATCCATTCTCTCTCTCTCTCTCTCTCTCTCTCTATATATATATATATATATATATATATATATATATATATATATATATATATATATCTTTCAAGCGTCAGAGAAAAATCTGTGCTTAAAGATTCTATCCACACTTTGCTTGGCCATCGACGCTCTCTGTAGCCGAAACGTTAAATCTAATGACGGTTTCCCCTACGGGAAGGCAGATTCGATTCCTACAGGAGATCGCATATTTTTCTCAGGCCAGTAGACGAAAATAAATAAATATACTGTTTAAGAAATGACCGCAGCGTCTACTCAAATACGAGTATCCACTAAAAAACCGTTTAAAATGATAAAAAAAAATCTGTCGAATTAATAAAAAAAAAACAACTTTCTTTAGAATATTTTATATATACAATTTCCTGTCTTTGGTGTTTCCAGTTTTGCCGCTGGGTTACAGTTTTTCTTCGTTGATAGAGTTCTGACGAGAAAGGAATAAAAACCAGTTAAGGCTACTTTATATATATATATCTTTATACTTTATATATATGTCTCTTTAACTATCGCTTTTACACTCTGTTAAATTACAAAAACTTACACTACCCATCAATTTTAATTTCATTTTTCGTTTCATTTCATTTTTTAAAGTGCTATCTGATGATCCTTTAAAAGGTCTTTTAAAAGGACTCTGGTGTTTTTTCTTTATATATAATGGTATATATATAATATGGTCTGTTTTTATATATATATATATATATATATATATATATATATATATATATATATATTACCACTTTACGATAACTCGTTGTTCTTTCCAGCTGTTTGATTTTAATTATTGCAATTATTAAATTTGTTGCCTCTATTAAAATATATAAATAATAAATTGAAAACTTACTGAAGAAAACGTCGACACTTATCACTTGTAGTTTGTTGTAGTTGAAAAAAAAAACTTTTTAGTTTTATCGATGACTCGTTTGGTCTGTAACTATGGAGAGCAGTTATCAAAACATTGTGTGTCAGAAAACATGCAATCACCATTGTTCTACTGTCTACGAAGGAAAGGGAATGGTTATCACAAAACTTAAGAGACTGAACATTCATTTAACTGTAATGTATGAATAGTACAAGATGACAGCCTTCAAATTGATACGAATAGATAACACAATTCCAGGCTCAATTACGAGCTCCCTGATCAGCGAGGTCACATGAATTCGCAGTAATGAATTCAATGACAGTTTCAATTTCACTTTTCAAAATTTATTCCTTTTACACTACTTACTTCATTCGGACTGTTATCCTCATCTTTATTGCCATATTCACGACGTTTCGGCCGTTGTAGGCTCCGGCTTTCTTCAGGATCTGTCTATATTTCTGTGAAGAGGTATTGCAACTATTTACACTATTTAAATTGCCCGGACTCTTGTCCTCATTTTTATTGCCATATTCACGACGTTTCGACCGTCGCACATTCCGGCATTCTTCAGAATCTGTCTGTATTTCTGTGAAGAGGTATTGTAATTATTTACACTATTTAAATTGTCCGAACTGTTGTCCTCATCTTTATTGCCATATTCACGAACGACGTTTCGACCGTCGCACGTTCCGGCCTTCTTCAGAATCTGTCTATATTTCTGCGATGAGGTATTGTAACTATTTACACTATTGAAATTGTCCGGACTGTTGTCCTCATCTTTATTGCCATATTCACGACGTTTCGACTGTCGCAGATTCCGGGCATCTTCATGTGATTGGAATTTTTCTTCAATATCTGTCTATATTTCTTTAATGAGGTATTGTAACTTTTTACACTATTTAAATTGTCCGGACTGTTACCTTCATCTTTATTGCCATATTCACGACGTTTCGACTGTATGACGTTCCGACCTTCTTCAGGATCTGTCTATATCTCTGTGATGAGGTGTTGTAACTATTTACACTATAATATAAAATGAAAATATAAAAATGAACTAGGACACTAATAAAACTGATGAGTTTCTTAAAAAAAAACAGTTTACGATACAAAATGATGAGATAACAATATTATCCATTTATTATTAATTTCACATTTAATTTGTATTTAAAGAATAAAAAAAAATTATTGTTCCACTGGGCTTTCATACTTAACACACTGCCTGAAAATTTAGAATAATAGCTTAAAACAGGTGAAGTCTTTTTTAAAATATTAGATATAATTTTTATTATATATACTTGTTCCTTCCTCTCGTTTATTTCAAGATATGTCACGGCAGCAAACCAGCGTGCATCTATTTATTTCTAAAAAATGTTCTAATGTAGTGTATTGAATTGTATAGATATATGTTGTATTATGCATATTTAAATTTATTTAATAATGCTGTTAGAATGTATTATGAATGTTTATTATTTTTCACACACATAATAGTTGGAATATAATATGCAAATGTTTGTTTATATACATAGATTGATATAAGAATATCAGGGAAGGCGGAGGACTTTCCACGCCCCTCAGGGAGTGATGGTGAGCGGTACTCCCACAAAGCAGGAAGGAGACAGGTTTGATCAGGTGACCAAAAGGAGAAGGCCTAGGTAGAATTCCAAGGAGGAAGGAGGTTCTCCCCCATATTTGGACATTTGCAGGGAAAGCCCTGATTGGTTGTTTCGTGAACGCTGGCATTCCCAGAGCACATGAACAGGGATCCACAAAAACACAAAAACAGAATTACGAGTAGATGTGAGAATAGACACTGTATAGACAAGACTGAATGGAGAGACGAGACCCACCGTTTCGCCTGATCTGATGTGATTCACCGCCCTAAAGAAAAATCTCCAACTTCAACCCTTGTTCCAGAAGTCTCGTTCAAAACCATAACAACGTACAGTGTGTCACGATAATTGGGAACGGTTGAGAGTTTGAAATTGGCTTGAATGGCTAATCTTTTAGATCTTTTTGCAGGGTTCTATCCTTGAACCTTTCTAATTTTCATCAACAATCTTCCCGATCTCATCACTTCTCAATTCAGTATCTATGCTGATGACACAACTATTGACTCCTGTCTTAATAGTAAGTCTGATTGGTTCGTATGATAAGAATAAATTGGTAACAGTTTTAATACCTCAAAAAAAAAAAAAAAAGACTGATCTCTTTTAATCATATGAAAATTGTTTTTCCCTTCCAGTCAGCATGGCTGATGCTAACGTCCAAGAAAGTAATTCATTGCACCTTCTCGGACTAATGTTTTCAGCTGATATGAAGTGTAAAGAATATATTGAATCAATTGTTAAGTCTGGAGCTAAGAAAGTTTGTTTACTAAGTCATGCAAGACCATTTTTCTTGCCAAAATCTATCTTAAATATTTATAAGTCTACCATATGAATATTGAAACTCAGTCTATTGCTTTGGATATCTCAAAGACATTTGACAGGTTTTTGCATACTGGTCTTCGCAAGTTGAGAGGTTATATTTCTGGTTTCATTTTTGAACCGATTCAGTCATTCTTATCAAATCACAAAATGAAATTGACTTTAATGGCTAATCTTTTTGCAGGGTTCTATCCTTGAACCTTTTCTAATTTTCATCAACAATCTTCCAGAACTAATCACTTCTCAATTCGGTATCTATGCTGATGACACAATTATTTATTCCTGTCTTAACATTAAGTTCGATCGGTTTGATGATACGGTCAAAATGGCATCTGATCGCAAAATTACCTACACTCTGTTGTTAACTGTGACAAAGAATGACTTTGTTATTTTAACACTTCCAAAACGAAACTCCTCTCTTTTACTCAGATGAGAGAACCCATTTTGCCTTTTATCACCAGAAGAGTTACTCATTGCGCCTCCTCGGACTAATATTTTCCGCTGACATAAAGTGGAAGGAATATATTGAGTCAATTGCTATGTCTACTGTTGGGAAAGTTTGTTCATACACTAACCAGAATTCATCTTACATATTTATGAGTTTACTATTCTTCCATGCATTGGATATTGCTATCACATATGCTCCTACTATATATTTAGAAATCCTTAATAAAATCCAAAGAATAATCTGCAATTTTATTGGTCCTGGCCTGGTATCTCGGCTTCAGTTACACCCACCATCGTATTGTAGCTTACTTGTGCTTTTTCTATAAACACTTTCATGAAAATTGTTCTAATGAATTTGACGAATTTCATTCAAATTCTTCAATGACTTCTGTACATATAAACATTAAGCCGTACAAAAAATAAACTTCACGAAATTTCATAAAATTAAATAAGTGGGGTTAACAGATGTAAAAAAAATAATTTTTCCAAGATTTTCTAAAAAAAAAAAAAAAAAACATTTCTAAAATAATTTAATTCGTTTGTGAATAAGTTCTGAATGTTTCCTTAAAATTCGACAATTATTTCATTTTTGTAAGAATTTCCAAATCAATGGGTTTTTCACCGGGAAAAAAGCGCTAAAATTTCCTAGATTAATCTTTGGGCACCGCGTTGACGCAAGAAAAATATATATAAAGATTTAATGGAATTATATTTATACAAGCGATTTTATGATTTCTCTTTTCGCAATTCCTTTAAAAATTTAATGACGTAAGTGTGAGAGTGAAAGAAAGAAAGAAAGAAACAAACAAACAAAGAAACAAAAAACAAACAAACAAACAAAGAATCAGTACTTTTAATATTCCATATGTGGCTGAATTTTTTTTTAAATTTTAATTCGTATGGGACATTATATAATTTTATAGCAGTCGATACTGGTACTAGGTACTACTACGTGTGATACTGGTACTAATAAGACATGGCGCAATAGACAGGTTATCAGTAACTAAACCAGTTTCTCCGGCTGCTTTTTCAGTGTTTATATATAGAATAATAATAGTACATATTAACAGTACATAATAGTATATAGAATAAAAAATAGTATATAATAATAGGTCTTTTGAACAGGAGTAAGTCTTTATCCCTTTTATTTCTGTTTAGGATTGGGTTTTCTGTCCCTTCTAAAATCTACTACTAATTATTATTATTGTTGCTGTTGTTGTTTTAAAATATTTGAAAGATAAATAAAAGCTGATTAGTAATAAAAACGAAACAAAATAAAATTATAACTGGGAACGCTGTTTCAACAAAATTGAAATTACGTTAGTTTACAATAAATAAATAAGAAAATGTAAAGGATTAAAATTCATACCAAATTTTATTAAAATAATCTTTGAATATAAATAATAATAAAGAAATTGGCGATTATGAGCCACTAGTCAATGATAAACAAAATAAACATTACAAAAATGCTTTCCTCTAATTCCCAAAATTACGACCATTATAATTAATTTAACAAATACAATACATTAAATGTTCTTAATATATTTAACTCTTAGCGAGATATCCTTACTCTAGCTAAACAAGTTTTTTTTTAAATAAAAAGAAATATCGTTGTATACCACGACTTATCTTAAAGGTAAACAAATACGACCAAAAGATTATAAAAATATGTATATTAAATACTGTAAATAAATAATAACTTTACAAATATCATAATATAATGTAATAAACAAAGAAAAATATAAGAATAATGGATGATTAAAAGTAAAACAATCAAGACTTTCGTTTAAATATGGCATTGCTTTCTTTGAGTCAAAAGATCACGTCCGTTTACACAGACATCAGCGTTTTTCATCATTTGATTGAATAAAAACAGACCATTTTAAAGTTCCATGTAATAAATTATTTCACCACAACCCATTTAACAGGGCTCTGGATCATCAGACTTTACTTCCAAAGGTTGAAATGAAAAATGAAAAGAAATTCACACGTTTTTGACGGACCGCATCAAGCATATGTAAAATTAACGAAGTGAGGAAGTGAGGTGGGAGAGAAGATATGAGTGAGTTAGATGTACCATTTTCAATTCCTTATCCTTAACCCCACTCTGTGTAGGCTAGACGTCGCTTAAACTTAACGCTTGTTATCTCTAGATATAGATGGGTAAGGGGTGAGGGAGAAGACCGACATTAAAGGAAGAAGCTACAACAACCCTAATAAATTAAATTCCACGAGGGCAGGTTTCATTCAAATTCTTAGACGCTGGTAATTCGCATTACTTTAAAGGTCATATTTGGGAGGTTAAGGTTTGATATAAATCTAAATGTCTAAACAATCTACGAAGAATTTAATTTGAAGTTCGTTGGAGTTTTGGGTATTTTCTATGAAACAGTCGATTGGAAAAACTCATAGAACGTATATTGAAAGAGAATAGATAGATAGATAGATAGATAGATAGATAGATAAAATTCCTCTTTTATACAAATTTCGTTGAAAACAACTGACAAGGTACTGCCGTTAAGTTTAATTTTCTTGTGTTCTTATAATACTTTATTTCTTTTATGGGCATAATGTAGAAATTGTCCTCTTAAGAATTTAGTAAAAAGCAAAAGAAAAAGTATCCTTGATGATGGTTAAAGAATAGCCGAAAGCGCTTCGACATAAAAAAAATAACATTCGGACAATTCGTTGAAAAAGGAAATTAGAAGAACACGAGAAAAATTAAATTAAATATTTAACCGCAGTATCTTCTTGGTCGTTTTTTTAACGAAACTTAATAAATATATACATACCTACATACACACACACACACACACACACACATATATATATATATATATATATATATATATATATATATATATATATCAGGTGACCTGATGATTGCATCTAGCATGAAACAGTCTGTCGCCTGTTGACTTCTATGTTCACTTTTATATTTATATATATATATATATTTATATAAAACACGAGAAAAATTAAATAAAATATTTAACCGCAGTTAGTCGTTTCTAACGAAACTTAATAAATATATACATACCTACATACTCACACACACACACACATATATATATATATATATATATATATATAAGAGACTGTCGCCTCTAAGTGTTGACTTCCATGTTCACTTTTATATATATATATATATATATATATATATATATATATATATATATATATATAAGAGACTATCATATTCTCTAAGTGTTGACTTCCATGTTCACTTTATATATATATATATATATATATATATATATATATATATATATATATATATATATGATTTCTCTGAGAGAGGACATTAGTGCTGCCCTAATATATTATTCTTAACGTTTGTCAAGAGGGTGGCTGCTGGAAGACATTATGTCTGGAAACATGACTCTGCAACATGTCACACAAGTAGGAGAAACCAGTCAGACAATTTCAGGAGGCCTGATGATTGCATCTAGCATGAAACAGACTGTCGCCTGTTGACTTCTATGTTCACTTTTATATATATATATATATATATATATATATATATATATATATATATATATATATATAAAACACGAGAAAATAATATATATAATATGTATTGAAAATCAAGAACCTGGTCAAGAATTAATGCAAGTGTTATAGATAGCAAAAATTCGTGTTACTAATTATATTCTATATTGGCTAAATTTGAACAGTAAACATCATAGATTAATATGCTAATCTTAATCTTTTGAAATTAATAAGTTAACAGTTAATTCGTGTCAGTGATATTAAATGATATCTGAAATGGAATCAGCTTTTCAAACAAGGATTTTACAGAATAAACAATCATTTTTTGCTTCTAAATAATATATCTGGAATAATCTTATCATTCGTTACGGGATTTTCGACATTAGAGAGAAAAATAATTGATATGATTGCATTGATTTCTTCTACGTAGACAGGGCAAATGTTGATGTGACCAGACATTTTTGTGTCGTCTGTTTATGGAAATTGACTCTTTTCAATTTTACTCATACCTCGACATTTCTGTTCTTCTTATCGCCTCTTTATCTTTTGATCGCCACCTTCGGCTGATGATAATGACGTCATTTCATTATTGAACTTGTGATGAAGAAATCGGATTCCAAACACATTTAACTTGATGTGCAAAAAAGAAAAAGAAAAAGAAAATGAACTTGTCAAACCGACACTTGATTCGTTTAAAATTAAATTAATTAGGTTGATCTTTTTTATATCAACTTTAAAGCAAAAAAGAAGACAGTGATATGGAGCCTCATAGGGATTTTTTTATTGTTTTTCATATTTATTTTGTTTTTATTTATTTATTTATTCTTCAATATCTGTTTATATCTCTGAGATGAGGTATTATGATTACTTGCATTATTTACATTATTCCGACTGTTATCCTCATCTTCATTGCCATATTCACAACGTTTCGACCTCTATATCTTTGAGATGAGGTATTATGATTACTTGCACTATTTATATTATTCGGACTGTTATCCTCATCTTCATTGCCATATTCACAACGTTTCGGCCTCTATATCTCTGAGATGAGGTATTATGATGGTATTATTTACATGATTTGGAATGCTATCCTCATCTTCATTACCATATCCACACTGTTTTGGCCTCTATATCTCTAAGATGAGGTATCATTATTACTTGCATTATTTACATTATTCCGACAGTTATCCCTATCTTCATTGTCATATCTACAACGTTTCGACCGTTTTACGTTCCGGCCTTCTTCAGGTGATTGGAATTTCGAACCGAAACTTTTATTTCGTCTACCGGGACAGATTGTTCTTGTTCCACGTGCCATGTCTCATTCAGATGTCTCAGTTATTTACCTTTAACTCGACTCTACAAGTTTTTGGTTCACCACTGCTGTGGCCTGGTATTGAATTCGCAACTCTTTGAGTTTAGTCACAGGATGTATCCAACGTTTTTATCCACTGGATCATATGAATATGGCAATGAAGATAACAGTTCGAATAATGTAAATATTGCAAGTAATCACTTACTTCTTTTATTTAATTTTGAATTATTTTATTTATTAAAGTAAAAATTAAATATTCTGTTTATATGTTATTTTAATACATAATTAAATATAGTCGAAAGTTCGAGAAATTTCGTAGAATATATGCATTCTCTAACTGGAACGGAACCTTTGTTCTATAGGGAACCGTAATTTGATCTGACGTACTATACCACTTTACTAGAGAGAAACGTCTGGTTATATATATATATATATATATATATATATATATATATATATATATATATAGTTATCCCTTATCTTCATTGCCATATATATATATATATATATATATGTGTGTGTGTGTGTGTGTGTGTGTGTATATATATATATATATATATTAAAAAAAGAGGGTGCCGCAAACGTTTTTGGTTGTAATGTGGATTTATTGAGAAAAAATATTATACTTTGTTTTACATAATTTCACGACACGTGTTTCTGGTCTGGTCTCGCAACCGTCTTCAGGTGAAAGTGGAGATTTTTACATATTATTAAAAATAATTAATTTTTCTTCATGTTCAATGTGGAATATTCTCGATATGAGACATTCTGTTTGTGTGTTGGCAATGAATTTTCTTCTTTTTAATATACATACTTTTCTCTCGTTGGAACCACTACAACATATTTCTTTTATATATATATATATATATATATATATATATATATATATATATATATATATATATATATATATATATATATATATATATATATTGTGTATTTAGGCAGCAATCTTTCTTTCATGCACATTTCATTGAAAACGACAGACAAGATGTTTTTATTTAGTTTTTTTATACAATTTCTCATGCGATCTAATAATTTTTATTCTTTTCGGATGATAAATTATATAAAAACTGTTCGAATGTTTTTTTTATCCTACCGCTTTCGGCTATACATTTAGCCATTTTCAAGGATTATATTTTAACTGTTAAAATAAAAATAGTTTTTTTGTATGTATGTTTTTATAAAATGTTTTCATTTTTTAAAAACACAGTCAAGATATTATGTCCATGTTCAAAGTTAATATTATTAAGTCTTGGTTTGTTTGTTTTTATCAATAAGGCTTCCATTAGTTTTAGTCCTTTTTTAGCCTGCTATTATATTAGTGTTGTCAACAAGTATGTTACGAATAATGTCCAGTAGGTCTTCATGTATATTTAAATGAGATCTAATTGAGCTATGGTCAGAAAGGTGTAGAGTGAGTCTGCGTGTCAAACATGTTGTAATGTGGCCTATATAATTATTTACTAATTTTGATTGATCAGGAATACAATTCCTTAATGGGCATTTAAATTCGTAAATAATATTTGCCCTATTTAATTCTGTTCTAGGAGGTGAATTATTATTTTTAATTATAAGGTTAGAGGTTTTAAATTTTTTGTAATAAATAATTAATCTAATTTTTTGCTATTGTCAATTATATATATATATATATATATATATATATATATATATATATATATATGTAACATTTTTTTACCGACGTGTTTCCTCCTTTGGTGAACTTTATCAGGGTAAATATAAGAATTTTATTAGTCGTTAAGTTATGATTACTTAGCATTCTTCATAGTTTACCTTGACTATAAGCGCAATACTTTCACTGACTCTCGAAACGTTCATATCTGCTCAGTTTAAAGCGTAAAAAATGCAATTTCCAAAGAAGGCACTTTTCAGCTTTGCTTCATCGTCGACGAACTCCGTGGCCAAAACGAGTTCAAGCACGTTGAATCTAACGACGGTTTCTCCTGACAAGGAGGACGGAGTTTCGAATCCTGCTGGAGATGTAAAACTGAATTCTTAGGTTCAAGTAAAGAAAACTGAAAAAGTTAACCAGGCGGATATTGTGTAAATAATGTCAGTTATTCATGTATAATGATGTGATAAGTTTATCGTAATGAAATAGTTTCTTCTTCGTGGTTGGGTATCTGCCTACGAAGAGGGACGGCGGAATCAGCAGCACTGGAATCAAGCACTAAACGCGCCGAACACTGGATCAAGACGATCAGGGCACGAACAAAACTTCCAGACGGGAACACAATGCGTACGGGACGAACGCAGCCGAGACACCGGAGACATAAACATGGACGAACGAATGTCAAGGAACGCTTGGTAACACGGACAGAAATCCCTGGTACCGTTCGGCAACCACCTTGCCCGATCAACGCAGCTCATGGCCACATGTTGCCTCTTCACGAAGAAGGTGACTGTTTTTTTTTTTTTTTTTGAAGCCTAAATCTTTATTTGTTAGCTAGCAAAAAGAACATTGGCATAGCTAACACCGTTCAGCTTACCGTCCCGACTGTATCATTGGGGAAGCTGGTAGAGACTCCCCAGGTTCGCTTCGGCTCTGTTCTGGCAGGGCAGCCACGTGCCTTCCTTCCGCAGAGACAGCACACTAAATGTCGTCTCTTTGACCGACGAGTGCGGGTACAATTATCAATTGTTGGCAATTCCGTCTGCATGTTTTTCTTTTCCGCTACATAATCTGCTACAAGCTGTTAATCACTGGACACACAGTGAGGATCAATACATGCTCTATAAGCAAAAATCTGAGAGTCTAGCTTACTGGCTGTTGCTCTACAGCAGTAGCCCATGATTAACAGGAAAACTTAAAAATTGCCAAATGTCTGGATTTTGATCGGATTATGTCGGAGAAAAAAAGAACGTGGTGGAAAAAATATTCAAAGTCATTAGTGATTTCAGAAATCTAATTTTTTTTGTATTTTTATTTTTTATTTTATTTCATTTTTTGGTTGCAAATAAATTCAATTAGGTTAAAAAGATGAAAATATAACAATGACGTTAGTCTTTTAAATTATTCCGTTCTCTTTCTAAAAACTCGACAGTGCAACTACGTATCCTCAAAAAATATAGACAAATGCGTAGATATATTTTTCTGGGATTAGTTTTTGTCTGGCAAGGGCTATTAAAATAAGATTATCTAACAATTTATATTCTCAAATGAATGAGAAAAAAAATATATATATATATATATATATATATATATATATATATATATATATTATATTCACCTGATTAAATAATAATATATATATATATATATATATATATATATATATATATATATATATATATATATATATATTATATATGTCTCTTAAAGAGGAGACAGGGCGATTGGTGCATTAAGCGTCTGTCTCCGAAACAATACAATCGAGATGCTGAAAATAACATCAATCAGCTACTTAACAAATTTTATATTTGTATTTAATTATATATATATATATATATATATATATATATATATATATATATATATATATATATATACATACACAAGGTTCAGAAATTATCTACACTTTTGCTATAACATAACTGTTTTATGAGTGCGGGTAATTTTTGAATTGAGTTTTTGTTAATAAATAAAATAGTGTTCGATGTAATATAACAGAGCTATTCTACAGATGTTTGGAATATTTGTAACTGAACCCTTTATTTCGCTCACTGGAGTAGACTGTTCTAGTTCCACGTGCCATTAATGGATATTTTAATTATAAGTTATCTCCTGTTAATTTCCCTCTGAAAGTTCTCCACTGCCTTAACCAGGTATTGAACTTACACTATTTAGGTCCTGTCACTGGATCTAACCACTGTGCCATGTGTCTTAAGTATGGATATAAACTAAATAATTAGATATTAGCAATAGTATGTGTGTTTTGTTAGCGCTTCGGTAAACGTTGTGATAAATATGGCGACAGAGATGAGGACAATAGTCGAATGGTGTAAATAATGTACATAATACCTCATCTCAGAAATATGGACAGATACTTGGCATGTGTCTTCCATCTGACAACAATTTGAATATAAGGATCTTATTATTCAAGGAATTGATAGTAAGTTATTGTTTCATTAAGTTTTGTTAGCGAAGTGATTTCGTCATTCATCACATTAACATTGCTATTTAATTCTTTTTTATAAATTGTTTCATCACACACACACACACATACATACACACACACACACACACATATATATATATATATATATATATATATATATATATATATATATATATATATTGACAAATGAGAATTTTCCATGAAATAAGTTGGTTGAAAATAATTTGATAATTTCGCCATTCATGAAACTTTTTCATTTGTCGAAATTTAAAAACTCTGTTGGGATTACTATAAACTATTTTATCACACACACACACACACACACACACACACACACACACACACAGAGTTACGTTAAGCAGTAATAAGCATACACACACACACTCTCACTCACACACACACACTCAAACATATATATATATATATATATATATATATATATATATATATATATATATATATGTGTGTGTGTATTTGTATTATATACATAACGTAATTGTGTCAGTGGCTGGTAATAAGGATTTACATTTTCGTCTGCTAATAATTGCTAACCTACTATCCTTTTACCGAGTTTCACCGTTTACTCATTTATAATGGTAGCAATCGATATTAGATGGCTTTGATAAATTCTTCAAATTGATTTGAAAGTCGGTAATAAGCAAAGTGACGAGTTATAGACAAAAACTGATTTGGCACCTCCATTTTTTTTTTTATATAATGCTTCACTTTAAACCTTTCGACGAAGGTGAACGAGTTCTCTCACGTTTTATATATTTAATTATCTATTTTGCTTCGCTATTAATTTTATTCATTGACATATTAGGTTGAGTCATATATTATTTCCGATTTTTTTTCATCATGTTATTCTTCAAAAAATAAGACACAATTCCATTTTATTTTCTTACTATCATTTGCAATGAAATATCACTTATCAGGCAGTTCTTTGATACATTTTGAATAAAGTTTCACAGTTTTAGATTTTTAAAAATATCGACCTAAACTTGATCTGATTTTTCATTAGAAAAGTTTTTTCTTTTTCACCATCAAACCGTTTTACAACGACACAAAAAATAATAATTGATTGATACATGTTCAGGTAATTATGGCGGGTTGAGGTAGAACAGAACAACCTCGTGCCAAATGTTTTCCTATTCATTCAAGTGGCCTTGTGCTGTCAATATTCTTTACCAAAACTTTTATGGACACGTTGGAGCTGCTGGACGTATAAATGTGCATTTAGTGTTTCCATGCGTTTTAAGAACTTTAAATGAATAATACCCGTCGAACTCACCACACAGAAAACACTATCTTTCTTGCCAAGGTCGGTTTTAACGACTTATACTTATTTAGTATGTTAGTGTACTCCAAATTAGTTACTAGGGCTTACGGCCGCATCATGTTGAAACATTGGTTCCGTACGATCACCGAAGTTAAGCAACGTCAGTACCTAGATGGGTGACCGCTTGGGAATACCAGTTGGTGTAAGCTTGGATGTGCGGGTGGTGTAGTGGTTAATGGCTCAGGGTTTTTAGAAAAAAAAGGTAGAGTTGTATATGGGATTGAGAGGGGAAACTGAAAGTTCATATTATGTTTATATATAGAATTGATAACGGATGACAATGTGCATAAAGATGTTAAATTTATAGTATTTAAAAAAGCATCATTTCAGAAGCCTGTCCGTCCTGGGTAAGACGTTAAACTGCATCCAACAGCGAGGCCTCTGATCAGGAGGTTTTGAGGAGCGTGGAACCACCACCTCTTAATGGTGTTCCCAGGTTCACCTTGACCCGAGGTGGTAGCATCTGTTAGGGTCTCAGCTATGGACAAATAGTGAACTCCTAGTTTTTCCAGCTCTTACCCACGTCCTGGGTATGACAATAAACTACATCCGCGTCCTGGGTATGGCGATAAACTACATCCGCGTCCGGGGTATGGCCATAAACTACATTCGCGTCTTGGGTATGACGATAAACTACGTCCAACTGCAAGGCCTCAGATAATGTTTTCGGAAAAATAATGTTGCCAGCTATACGTTTTTGAAACAATAATGTTCCCAGCTATACCTTTTTGGAAAAATAATGTTGCTAGCTATGCGTTTTTGAAACAATAATGTTGCCAGCTATACGTTTTTGAAACAATAATGTTGCCAGATATGCGTTTAATAGTACTGTATATTTAATATATATATATATATATATATATATATATATATATATATATATATGTATATTTAATATATATATATATATATATATAAGTTAATTTGACATTAAATGACCTACAGTGGGTAAGTTCCAGTAAGACATCATCTCCCCACCTACAGTGGTTGATATGCCATAAAACCCAACCAACCAACCCAGCTATGGGAAAATTGTTAACCCCGAAACTGAGGTAAAAAGCAACATAAAATATTACCAGCAATGCATTTTTAAAGAAAAAAAACAATTGCCAGCTATACGCTTTTTCAAAAAAAAAAATAATATTACCAGCTATACATTTTGAGTAAAAAAAGTATTAACAGAAATAGATTTTTGACAAAAAAAAAAATATTACCAGGAAAAAAAAAGTTGTCGGCATTAAATGACCCATTGAGGTTGATATGCCGTAAAACAAACCAAAACAAACCAAACCAATCTGAAGCCTGTTCCAGAAAGAAGACGTTTGGTTGGGGGGTGGGGAGATGATGTCTTACTGGAACTTACTCTTCATCAAAGGAACACGAAAGAAATTGGGAATGGTTGGTCACCATGAATGTGGCATTTTGAACCCCAGCCCAGAAGGTCTACAGCTTGGGGGGAGTAAGGAATGTAACTCTTCTGAACGTCTGCCATTAGGATTAGGGATAAAGTAGTGAGAGGCTAGCAACATTTCGTCTGTAGCGTGACGGTTGCAGAATAGAGAATATTTTATCACCCACAAGAATTATTTCTGGTGTTGACTGTTTAACAGAAGCCGCAGATGGATGCTATATATTTATTGTAATTTTAGCAGCAAGTATATCCCAATATCCTTTATAGATTTTAGAACACAAAGGACAGGAAACTGTGGAGAGTCATGATCACTAACGTCCAGCAGGGACGCAGCACAAAAAAGAAGAAGATATCCCAATGTCCTTTTTAGCTCTTAAGATACAAACGACGGGAAACTTTGGAGAGTCATGATCGCTAACGTCCTGAAAGTATATGGCACGTAAATGAAGAAAGTATCACAATATCCTTTGTAGCTCTTAAGACACAAAGGACAGGAAATTGTGGAGAGTCATGATCACTAACGTCCTGAAGGTACATGACACATAAAAGAAAAGAAGATATCCCAATGTCTTTTGCAGCTCTCAAGACACAAAAGGCCTTAAACCTGGTCGGCTTTCGCGGAAAGGTGCCTGATTGATAATTGATCATCAGGATTGGAAAAAATCGATGGTCTGCTCGGTAATGATAAAAAGTGACAGGATTTGTTTTGAAGGAATTGAATAATACAAGCCAGTTAACCTCATCCCACTGAGCCGTGAGGGTTAGATCAGGGGAGACATCAACTGCCAGACACTCTGGTCATCCAGATATTTGGAAGTATATCCATACACCTTGGTGTCATCAGCATGTATATCTACAACGGATCTAAGAACGTTCAAAGGCATATGGTTAACATAAATCACGAAGCTAGTAAGACTGTGGAGGGAGAATTGGAGGACGCCAGCCCTTATCTCAAGTGCCTCAGTGGACTAGCTTTCAAATCATACTCCGGAAATATTTAATTTTGGATATAACACATTTAGATGTGTTACTAGTATTATTTTATGCATATACAGGGTTCAAGAACAAAATTGTCCATATCATGTAACAGCAAAATTGTTCAATTGTTAGATTAAGCTCCGAACCATTGTATTTTTTTAAAGCGTTTCACCCCAAGCAAGGCGGGGAGCCACTAGCACGCAAGGGGTTACAGAGAGTTGGAGTTGGAGCAGAAAGGAGTGATAGAGGAAAGGATGAAGAGAAGGATAGGGGATAGATCAGGGAATCTGGAGACGTCGATTGACATTACATTTGAATAGTTGGAGATTATAGCTATCAGCGAAACAGGAAAACGAGAGGGAGTTCCACAGGCGAGAAGTGCGAGACATGAAGCTATTAGAGTAGAAGAGACGGTTACATTTAACAGTTTCGACAGTGAAAGCGTGTTAGCGAGATGCCAGCCTAGTTGAACGCTTAAATTCATGAAGTCTGTGTACCAGCGAAAGCAGCTCATTCGAGCAGTTACCGTGAAAGTATTTGTGAAAAAAGATAGAGAGAAGCGACGGCACGTCTGTGAGAGAGCGACTGCAGACGAGATGCCAGATCAGTGCTAATTACATTGCATATCCTCTCTGGATTTTATCAAGGTCCTTGAGACAAACAGAAGGGGCTCCATACCATATATGGCAGCAATACTCCATCTTACAAATGATTAAAGATATCTTACTGGAATTCTACTTTAAACAATAAGTATGTATTTAGCTCTAAGTCGAAATGATGATCCCTCTTCCTGTTGTAAGCTACTGATCCACTTTTCTACTCTACTACACCGCCCACCCCCACCCCTTTTTAAAATTTATTCTCCGATCTCTTCATGGTTCTTGAATAGACTTTGAAGAGGTAAGCCAAAGTACGTTGGTACCATTATTGAAAGCCTGAATGATCTTTTTCCTCTCACCATTGCTCATTTGGGTTGACGCTAAACGGTTTTAACCCATTCTCTTGCTAACTGAATAACACAAAGAGTTTTATTAAGTGATTTTTACGAAAAATGGCGTCAAGATGGCTAAATGTCTTAACGGAAACCCTGGAAAAAAAAGAAACCCAACGAGTTTAGTGTTTTTAGATACTAAACATTTTGGTGGATGAACAATTACCCCACACTGTTACACGATTGGGACAATTTTGTTGTTACACCAGTATATATATATATATATATATATATATATATATATATATATATATATATATATATATATTACTTTTTTAAAATGTGCTCAATATAAAGTAGAGCAATATATTATTATTATTATTATTATTATTATTATTATAAGTGATTATAGTAAAAACATTTTGTAATCGCTACACAAAAGCTTTCATGTTTCAATACATTGATTGTACTTCTTCAGGCGATGGTAGGTAACTAGTGATTAAGTAAGTGATTTTTAAAGAAATTTAAAAACAAAGTGTTACCTCATTTCCGAAATTTAAAGTAAGTGGAGATAAAGTCAAAATTAAAAAGAGACTTGTGGGTATGTTTTGATTGACCAATTAAATGTCAGATCTACGCTAAATAGAAAAGTGAACCCAAAGAGTGGAAGTTGGGTGAATTATTTTCATGTCACGATAAACCGGAACACAAACAGGCCATCACTGACGATTCCGGAAAAAATAATAATATATATATATATATATATATATATATATATATATATATATATATATATATATATATATATTACTGTGGATTGTAAAATCTACGATCCTCTGACGTTAAAATCTGCACAGATGCGCACAGTCTATAAAGCTATCAAAATAACTGGTTCTATTAAACTACACGCTTAGCAAACATTGGCTTACTTATTTCTTTAGTGTATCCATCAAAAATTGTGCTGACCAATACAGAAAGCTTTCCGTACACACAGCAGACTCAATCGATTCCACCAGGAAATGTCGGAATAACAACATATCTTTACCCATTAGATAATTGAATCTAATGGAGGCTGACGAAAATAATGTTTAGGGGTGTTTTGCAAAGTAAAACGTTAACTTCAATATTACAACAAATATGTTTTATTATGTCGACTAGTTTAAACATACCGCCCAAAATCTACGGCCATATTTAAAGTGGTTTTGCGATTGCATTTGGTTATAATTCTCTATAAATAATCTAGTGTTTCTGTCTTTTAAAATTGATTGTATTATTACATACAAGAAAAAATATTTATTTTTAAACCATTAAAATTGGAGTTAGTCATAAGATTTTACCTCAAACATATTCTCGAGTACATATCCAAATGACTAATAAGGAAGAGAAATAAATTGTGAAAAGATTTAAACTTCTTTACTAGCCACACCATTTCATCCTCATCGCAAGAAAACGAGCTTACAAAATTCACAATTCATAAAAACTAAACTCCACAATAGCACTTCTAACAATAACAACACAAAATTGAGAATCCTACCTTCTAAATCTCTTCCTACTAAATCTGTAAATAAATAAGTTAAGATATTTACTACCACGTCCAATACAATCGGAGATATAATTAGGAAGAAAAATAAATCTAACATTAATTCATATGCTGGTATTTATCAAATACATTGTTTACAATGTAAAAGCACTTATATCGGTGAGACATCTCGAATTCTAAAAGCTCATATCTACGAACATAAAAAAGATCTACATTTAGACAACCATTCAAATTTTCTAATAATACACTAGAAGAAAACTGGCCATAACATTGATTTTATTAATACCACTCATAATTCTCTACGAAGAAAGTACTTCGAGAGCCTACTAATAACAATATTACCGACTATAAAGACACATGAAAACAGTAGATTAGATCACCAACCTTTATTGAACCAATTTTTAAAAGAACCTAATATAAAACAAAAGGTATGTACGTAAAAACTCCATCAAAACGACACACGAAAAAAACAATAAACACAATGTGTACTAGGCGCACGCGCACACACACACACACACACACACACATACGAATATATATTATCATCTAAATTGCACATAGATAAACTAGAATCATTATACACTTACATATATAAAGCAACATTTAGGATTTTTCAGTTAGGCTTGGAATCCCCTTAATGTTTTGAAACTTTGGATGGTCGCGACTTCTCCTTGAATTCGTAACGCCACAAATTATACTAACGTTTGTTTATCAAATCGAACACATATGAAATCTGATTAACGAATGATAATCAAACAGAAAAGTAAAAATACCAGAATTTCTTTCTTATTTTTCTCTATATCTTATTCTCTGATGAAACTTTAATAAAAGTGAGACATGGTAGACTGATAAACGTTTCCTATTTTCTCTTTATCTTATATAACAAATTAAGAAATTTGTACTGTCAAAAATGACGGCCATATTTATGTAATTTTGTCCGTTGCAAATGTGATGTTTTCTAAGATTTTTATCGATACAATTGTTGCATGTGAATAAAAGAACACGAACTTGAATTCATTAGCATATATATATATATATATATATATATATAAATGAAAAATGATATACAAAAAATATATACAAAAATATAAAGACGAAAATATACAAAAAATATAAAGACGAAAAATATACAAAAAATATAAAGACGAAAAAATGATATACAAAAATATATACGAAAAAATGATATACAAAAAAATACATATAAAAATATATACAAAAATTTATACGAAAAATGATATAAAAATATATGCAAAAAATATTTACAAATGATATATTCGAAAAATGATATACAAAAAATATATACAAAAATATGTACAAAAAATGATATACAAAAAATACATACAAAAAATATATACAAAAAGTACATACAAAAATGCATACAAAAATACATACAAAAATATATATATATAAATATATGCAAGAAACGCTAACTCGCGCGTACTCTCAAAACATTAAAGTAATATTAAATGATTTTGTAATGTAATGTTTATATTTTCTACCTAAATAATCTAGGATTTTTAGCATTTACAATTACCTCTATTATTATATATAATAAAGAATTGTGCTTTTTTAAACATTAGAAGTAGATAAGCTACCGTTGCTGCTGCTACCGTTGCTGTTAAATCTTATGCGATGAACGAGTTGAGCCCAAGAGAGCCACTTTGTCCCTCAAGCTCTTGACCGAACAAGTGAACCCAGCATTGAGTGATGTTACGGATGATGCTCGGTTGGACGGTCTTCATGCAGAGCTCCTCACTGGACACAAGGTTAGGCCAATGCACCACGTCGATGATCCTGAAGGGCTACGGCTTGGCACGGTTAAGTGATGGTGTGAGGGATGGTCGGCTGTCCAGTCTTCATACATAGACCTTCATCGGACACAAGGTTAGGCCAGTGCACCCTGTCGATGATCCTGAAGGGCTACGGCTTGGCACGGTTAAGTGATGGTGTGAAGGATGGTCGGCTGTCCAGTCTTCATACATAGACCTTCATCGGGCACAAGGTTAGGCAAGTGAACCCCCTCATGGATGCGAGAGGCGAAGGTCTTTCTGAGAGGCCACGTCTCGGCGCCGTATAGTAGCACAGATACGACTGCGCTATTGCAAACTCGTAGCTTAGTCTGGCGGGGGACATCCCATTGCCGACAAGGTGATCTCCAGCGGTCGGTCATGAAACCATCAGCCAGAACACGTCTTCTGTTGATCTCCATTTGCAAGCTCGTCGGTGTTGAAAACCTCTGAATATATGTAAACGAAAGACGTGGCAAATTAAACAGGATTGCTGCCACTGATGATGAGTGGTGGTTTGGGTCCATCTTACACGTTTATCAGCTTGGACTTCGACCAGTTTATGCATAGTACATGCCTAACAAAAAAAAATGACATTTGTACTGACAAATATGACAGCTGAATTTAAGTAACAATTGCATTGGTTTTATTTCCTGCAGGTATAATCTAGATCAGGGGTCGGTAACCTACGGCACGCGTGCCAGACAATGGCACGTATTCGCAAATGACATCACGAAGCCCGGACCAATAACTACTACAGCGCAAAGAAGATATTAAGCTGTTTCAAAACTGCTCACTCGTTGGACTCCTATTAATAATTAAAACTCAAAAAAAAAAACTATTAAAATCAGTTTATTTCTATTAATGTAGTTTACATATTATTATATATATTATTATATAAACTATATTGTAGAACAGGTATATTGACTTTGACTTGTATAAAATACGTATGCTGTTAGCATACTGAATGATTTTAAACCCTAAGTCGGCACATAGTTAGCAAAAGGTTGCCGACCTCTGATCAAGATTATTTACCAGTACAATTGTCATAGATAAAAAGATTCGGCTTTTTTTTTAAAGAAGTAACAGTTGAAAAATCAAAACAAAAAGAAAATAAAAGCTAACACGGTGCAAAAAACCATCAAAAATGGGCACGTTTAGATAATTTTGCAATTACATTGTTTATATATGATCCATAAGTAATCTACAATTTATATTTATTTACTTAATTCTATTCACACTATTTACATTATTCGGACTATTGTCCTCATCTTTGTCGACATATTTATTACAACCTTTCAGTATCTGTCTATATTTCTGAGATGAAGTATTATGTACACTATTTAAATTATTCGGACTATTGTCCTCATCTTTGTTGCCATATTTATCACAACGTTTCGGCCTTTCAGTATCTGTCTATATTTCTGAGATGACGTATTATGTACACTATTTATATTATTCAGACAATTGTCCTCATCTTTGTCGACATATTTATCACAACGTTTCGGCTTTTCAGTATCTGTCTATATTTCTGAGATGAGGTATTATGTACACTATTTACATTATTCAGACAATTGTCCTCATCTTTGTCGACATATTTATCACAACGTTTCGGCTTTTCAGTAGCTGTCTATATTTCTGAGATGACGTATTATGTACACTATTTATATTATTCAGACAATTGTCCTCATCTTTGTCGACATATTTATCACAACGTTTCGGCTTTTCAGTAGCCGTCTATATTTCTGAGATGAGGTATTATGTACACTATTTACATTATTCAGACAATTGTCCTCATCTTTGTCGACATATTTATCACAACGTTTCGGCTTTTCAGTATCTGTCTATATTTCTGACATGAGGTATTATGTACATTATTTACATTATTCGGACTATTGTCCTCATCTTTGTCGTCATATTTATAACAACGTTTCGGCCATTGTACTCTCCGACCTTTTTCAGGTGGTTGGAATGTCGAACTGAACATATATTAATATTTTAGTTTAGTTTATTAAGATTTAAAGTTAATATTTTTTATTATTAATATATTAAATTATTTTATATGATAAATTATAATCTTTATATAACTTGTCTTTATATATATAATCCTTTTATATATTCTTCTCAGTTTTTTATTTAACTTTTACAACCAAAACATCCGGCAGAGTAAAAGGGACGCTAACTTACATCGCTCGAGTTTTTCTATTTTTATTATTTTCATATGACGTAGATTACTGCAAAATAGCTATTCTCAGTTGTAACAAAGAGAAATTGCTCTATGGATTACTAAAATACTACCGTGGACCCTAATTTGCTATTTTTTTTGTGTGGATCTCCAGTAATGTTACATGGAGTACCTGGGTCCATATGGATCCCAGTTGAGAATCACTGCTCTAGTGCAATCTGCTTATTCTTAACCCAACGGTTGTATTAATTAAACAAGTTAATTTATAGACAGATGGATAACTGATTACTGAGGGATGTGTTCATATCAGCTATGAATACCAGTTTGTTTTTAAACTGGAGATCCCATTACATCTTAGTCCTATGCTGTTTCTGATCTTCATCAATGGTCTTCTGATATCACCAATTACCAAGTAGGCATTTATGCAGGTGACACTACCATTTACTCCCGTGTCAGTAGCAAATCCGTCAGAGGTGACAAAATAAACTTGGGTGCAGTTCTTGAAAAGGACCTCCAATCAGTGGGCAGGAATTGCTCTCATTTAACCACCACAGAGAAACTTTTCTGCCTGACATTAGCATGGCTCACCCTAGACTCCTGGAGAGCAACACACTGTGCTTTCTTGGCACCACGTTTCCAACTGACTTGAAATGGAGCGACTATATCGAATAAATAGCTGCATCTACTGCATGAAATTTGGCTCCATGTTTCGACCCGGAAAATCTTTCTCGTCCATCTTGCACATTTTCAAATCTACCATTCGACCGATCATTGGATACTGCAGCCATATCTGGTCTATTGTCCCTGCTCTTCATCTGGAGGTTCTTGACAAAATCCAAAGAAGGATTTCCAATGTAATCGATCCTGACATGGCAACTGTACATCAGTGTCTTTCTCACCGACGTGGCGTTGCTTTCTTCTGTCTTTTCTACAAATATTTTCATGGCTACTGTTCTGGGGAAGGTTTTTTCCTTGATGCTCCGATGAGATGAATTTAACTGTGCTACTAGATTGGCATTTAGGTCCCATCCTTTTACTACTGAAATAGTGAAATGCAACCGCCACTTCTATTCCAACAGCTTTTTCTCTCGCACTTCTCAACAGTGGGATTCCCTTCCGTTTACTTGCTTCCCTGATAACTACAATCTTCAAAAATTTAAATGCAACGTCTATCATCATCTGTCTTCTTGAATCCCATTCATCATTTGTCCTTTCCTCAATCCTCTCTATTCTCAGTCTTTTCTTTCACTCTCTGTAACCCCCTGCGTACTAGTGGCATTTTAACCTTGATTGGGGTGAAAGAAGTTAAGCAAAATCGTTGTTACATAAAAGAGGGTATCAGCTGGCCTGTGGTGGTATATTTTAGCGCTCCAATGGTTTTAACGTTCGTTTTCGAAACATGATACCCGGGGTAGAATCTCACTATGCTCGATTTCTTATCGACCCGATGAGGTGATCAAGCTTTTTGACACCGTTGAAAAGTACTTGAAGACCATACCACGGTTTGCCTTTTGCCGTGTGAGTGAAATTGGGTAGACGAAGATGTTTGAAAGCTGTCGATGGTGGTGACAGAGAGTTACTGACCGAGAGGTCCTGGCCTTGTTCACAATGTATATCACGCCAGATTATGCGATCTCCTCCTTCCGAGAACGCGGGCGGCGTTCGTGTTAAGGGGTCTGATTAATGACAACTTACTAGGATTAGAACAAACCCATGATCTGCTCGATAATGATAAAACATTACTAGCTTTGTTTTAAAGGCATTGAATTATAAGTCAGTCTCCCCACCCGATTTAATGGGGTTTTTTTAAGCATTTCACCCGAAGCAAGGCGGGGGGTACTAGAACGCAAGGGGTTAAAGAAAGTGAGATCAAAAGTAAAGAGGGTTGATTGAGGAAAGAATATAGTGAAGGACGGGAATCAGGATCAATGCATAAGAAGATGTCGATTGACATTACATTTGAATATTTGAAGATTATAGCCATCAGGGAACCATGTAGGAAGAAAAGAGTTCCACTGTGGGAAATGTGAGAGAAGCTGTTGGAATAGAAGAGGCGGTTATATACGCCTTTCACCCGAAGCAAGGCAGGGGGGGTAGGGACTAGCACGCAAGGGGGTTACAGAGAGGGAGAACAAGAGTAAAGAGGTTTGTTTGAGGAAAGGATATAGAGAAGGACGCGGATCAGGATCAAGGCATCAGAAGATGTCGATTGACATTACATTTGAATATTTGAAGATTATAACTATTAAGGAAGCAAGTGAGAGGAAGGGAGTTTCGCTGTCGGGAAGTGCAAGAGAAGACGACGTTGGAGTAGAAGAGACGGTTACATTTAAGTGTTTCGAAAGTAAAAGTGTGGGACCGAGATTCCAACCTAGTAGCACGCTTAAATTCAGTTGGGGTATCAGTGAAAATAGCTCATTAGAGCAGCTGCCATGAAAATATTTCTAGAAAAGACAGAGAGAAGCCACATCACGTCTGTGAGAAAGTGACTGTAGACGAGATGCCAGGTCAGGACCTATCACATTGAATATCCTTCTCTGGATTTTGTCGAGGACCTCGAGATGAACAACAGAGGCACGAGACCATATTTGGCAACAGTAGTCAATTTATGGACGAATGGCAGATTTGTAGATTTGAAGGATGGATTCAGGCGAGAAAAATTTTCTGGTGCGACACAGAGAACCAACTCATAATAAGTATAATAATGGGGAGAATAATAATAGTAATAATAATAATAAGAAGAAGAAGAAGAATAAGAAGAAGAAGAAGAAGAAGAAGAAGAATTCCCGATAATTTCGCCGTAAACAAGGGAATAAAGCCACTAAGATGCAAAAAGATTATTGATTCTGAAAGAATAAGAGGAAAAGAAAAAATATTATTAAGGTGGAATAACAATAAATGTAAAGGAATTACGAAAAAAAAGATAACGATTGACATTGCATTTAAAGAAAGAGACCAGAAGAGAGTTTTCACAAGCGGGAAATGTGAAAGAAACTGTTAGCTACGGTTGTATCTAACCATTTTAACTGGAAAATGGTGAGACCTAGCTGCCGATTTGGTACTGCACTTAAATTCATAAAGTCGTTGTACCAAAAAAGAAAGCAATATTTATTTTGAAAAACACAAAAAAGGTGCACAAGGCCAAAAGTGAATATAGAGTAAGGCTGGTCTTCAAACTTAAACTTAGATATCATTATTGACTCGAACGTTATCATCATTCAACCGTAGCCGTGATCATCGAGCCAATGTGAACGAATCTTTCTTTTAGTATGTGCTATTCAGAGCTACTTTCTCCTAGACTGGTTGCCATCCAAGGCTATAGAACCCAATCTTTACCCATAACTGAGGTGAGAAAAAGACGATTCATACCTTTCCCAAACGTATTAACACTTACGTGAATGTAATGGATCCGAGTAGAATTCGAACTCGGCTCTCCGATTCTTCAATCCGTGAATCCACCGTGCCACCTTTATAATATACCACAATATCCTTAACACCAAAACAACACATTCTTACTTACCATAATACCTGAAAATCTCTATAAAGTCCTAACTAGTTCCGATATCGACAATTTGTCTGTTGGGATAGGGAATAAAAATAACATTTAAAAATGAAAATCCTAATGAAAACCAAAAAAAGAAAGTTCATCAAAACAATTACCATGAACGTATTCAAAGAAAAGACACAGGGAAACTACATTATAGTAGTATTTAAGTGACTAAAGCCGATTTGCCAGGTCACGAGCGATAACATTGCAGATTGATCTTTGAATTTTATCAAGATTCTAAATATATAGCACAAGCACCAGACATGCTGTGACAGCAATATTCAAATATCCAATTTCTGAACAAGCATAAAATAATCAACAATAGATTTGATGTCGAAGAGTCTTACATAGGTCGCCCATTGTTACGTATAAATAGGCAGGTGCCTATGGAATTTGAGACACAAATATCTTTCATATGTTCATTATAGTTTCCATAAATTTACGTGTGAGCTCTTCACACTTTTCATTTCTCGCAAGCTGTGCGCTTAGCCTTTCCAAAGCGTTTATAAGACAGGGAACCACGTTTGTTTCATGCTAAGAAGAGACAAGAAACCTTGAATTGCCTTAGCAAATTCAGCGGAAGCCTCACTGATAACACGAACTAATAATACTATCGATTTTCGAGAACATGCCCAAAATAGAAGAACATATCATGGTTGTTGAATTTTCGACCAATCGGAGCCGATTGTGTCGATATGGTATAATGTCCGCCTCTACCTGTATGTTATTGAGGAGTAAAATAAAAAAAAAAATAAGACACACACATACATATATATATATATATATATATATATATATATATATATATATATATATGTATGTATGTATGTATGTATGTATGTATGTATGTTAACTGAACTGAATAAGCGAAGAAAGGAAAGAAGGTGTGAATGAATAAAGTCGGTTCACTTCGTTTTGAATGAGGGTGAGAGGAGCCTGTATAAAAATAGAACAGGCTAAAATAAAAGCGGGAAAAATTAAAAATGGCGAAAAGGAAAAGAAAGAGGCTAAAGAAAAGAAAAAGGAAGACTGTTTTATATTTTCTATAAATGCAAGAATAGAATTATTATGAGGGTAACATTATCGATACAATTGGAAGATCTCCGATTGTGAATGATTCGCGGTATTGTGTGTAATCGAAGATGATGGATCATCAGGTACGATGGATCCAAATTATTCTAATAAAATATATATATATATATATATATATATATATATATATATATATATATATATATATATATATATATATATATATACTGTCTAGTGTCCACTTACTGTTCTTTTCGTGTATATATAAACATTGCCTTTGTTCACTTGTTCAGCGTGTGAGTGTACGTGTGTTTGTGTGTTTTTGTGTATATGTATGTGAGATGAAGAAATTGAAATAGATAGATTGATAGAAATAGACTGGATATAGATACACTCACAAACATATACGCACGCACACACAGACACACACACACATATATATATATATTGCTGTAAAAAATACTTATGCTCTGTTAAAATAAAAACATCGAGTTCGCTGTGGATCAGTTTTAATAATTATTATTAGTAGAATCCAACCGGATTATATACCTACGGATCGATTACCTGTAATATATATATATATATATATATATATATATATATATAGAGAGAGAGAGAGAGAGAGAGAGAGACAGACAGACAGACAGACAGAGACAGATAGATAGATATAGATACAGATATATCGAGCACAGTTTTTTAAATAAAGAGAAAAATACTAAATAAGTTTGGATTATTAACCTAACGATTCTTTCCTATTTTTCTATATACTTACACCCCCCACATCTCTCTCACTCTCTCTCTCTCTCTCTCTCTCTCTCTCTATATATATATATATATATATATATATATATATATATATATATATATATATATTTTCTTTTGAGCATGTTTCGTTGAATATAGACAGAAAATTAAATTAATTTTTATTTAGCTTGTACAGAATTCTTATGTTCTTCTCTTTGCTGGAAGTAAGGGAGTGCAAAATTTGTTCGTATTGTCCATTGTTTCAATGACTTTAGGTCACTTCTTTTGCCATTTTCAAGGAGGGTTAATTTTTAAATGTTCTTAATTTATTTTCACGTTTATTAATGTTCCTATTTTATTTTCACGTCCTTTTAAAGATGCAGTTTTTGCGCTGTTTGAATAGTAGTAGTGTTTATTTCAAGCTTCGCGAGTTGAGTGTGGCTGGAATTCGAGGTGTAATATTCCTTTTTTTCTTTTTTTTTTTTGTAAAACACATCATTTCCACTGTTGAATAAGATGAGATTTATACTGGGTGCCAGATGTTTTATATGAAGGACCTCTCTCACAGCTACGTGTTTTCGCTGAAGGGACATATGTAGGATGTTACTATTATGTAAATTGTGGTCTGCTGATTTTCATGGGACTTTGGTCAATACAAGTAACACTTGAGGTGTCTACTCAAGGAGTCGGTAGTCTAACTGATATAGGTACTGAATCTTAACAAGAAACACACACACGCGCGCACACACGCATATATATATATATATATATATATATATATATATATATATATATATATATTACTGTTATACGTCATTTATATAGACACAAATATTTAAGTAAATTCTCTGTTTATAATAACCATTTAACAACATATTAACAACATTTACCGGCGTAAATGCCCGTAAAAATTTATAGAAAATATATGTTCTATAATTAGATAGATTTAATTTTTTGAATCAATTTACTCAAATAAAAGGTATGGCTCCCTATACTCCCCGGAGCTATGGGTTAAAAAGTATGATTTGTATCTGGCAAAAGGTTATTCTCATAAAATTGTTAATGCAATATTCATTCGCAAATAAATAATTATTCTTAAAATCCAAGATATGTTCCGGCTTTAAATAACCCACAAATGGTTGATAAACAGTAAAATACAAATAATTCAATTAATTCCTCAAATAATGATAGAAACTAGATATTAAAGAATTTATGTGCGTTTTTATTATAACTTTTCACAACTATCTAGATTTGCTCGGGACAGCTGTTTCAAAATCGACTTTTCTTAAGATAGATAGATAGATAGAACATGAATTTATATATTGGTATCAATTAATATCTCTTGTTAACAACGAAATATCTCATTACTGAGGAAAGGGGATTAGACTGCGTGACTGATGATATATATATATATATATATATATATATATATATATATATATATGTAGAGATAGATAGATGGTGTAAATAAAACAGCTCTAAATAGCTAAGAAGTATATATTAATAAATATACATATATCTACGTTTGTAGTGCAAAGGTTTTCCCAAGTTTCATGTTTTTCCAAGTCGTCATGGGAGGAACGCTAAATTAAATGCAGATTCAAAGCTCAAATTTAATATAAACTTAATATATTATTGGGTTGTAAATTCAAAATATAAAGCGTAGGTAGGGGGGCATATTGGAAAAAAAAGATGCAAGCTTAAAATTTAAATAAGAAGGACGTCATGTGGATCGTTACGCATTAACAAACGCTTAAATGGTTAAAGTGGAGTAATGAATATATAAAGTGAAATATGTAATGGACATGTAATATTTGGATAAATGATCTATACAAGATTAAAATACTTTAGGGGAGTTTTTTTTTCTGTGATGACAAGCTATCACAAGTTCATTCCGTTTGTTAAATGTTGAAACTTGAATAAAGCATGGAATAATAATAATACAACGCAAAATGTACTTAAACAAAATGTATTGACACAAGAAAGTGTACACAATATTTACAGATAGTTTAGTATATTCTTGGGAAGACCGTTCCTGTAGAATGGGTTAACTTAGTCGCAGTCGGGCAGAGTCTCTGGATTGAATCTCTTGATTCCTCTCCCCGTCTTCCCGGTACCAACCATATTTATATGGTCGGTACTCCACTATGTAAATTAGGTGGATCGTACCACAACATTAAGTAGGTTTCATTAATATTTTTGAGGATGACCTTTTTTCTAACAAACGCAGGTTCCACATTTTCGCCGCGGCCGAAAAATGACGTAGATTTGGCGACGAAATTCCAATATGCTACCGGTGTATAGTCATTTGTTTTAATATCCCAGTAAAATTTTGAGAGTGCATTTGCATATTGCTTATTGGTAATAGTCACTTTATGGTGGTAAAATCTTGTTTTTCAGTTGTTGACTGTGTAACCGAAATAAAATTTTGTCTCCCAATTATATTTAATGCTAGCTTTGCAGATGACGCCTTTATAGATGCATTTATGATTTAGTTGGCAGTTAATGTCTTTTCGGCAATTACACATTTTTCTTATCTTAATATTGTTATCAAGGTTACTTAAATATTTGTTTAATGTTACATTATTATGCTGTGCTATATATTGCTCGAGATTTTTAGTGCAGCTGTAGCTAATGGTAATGTTGTCCTTATGGAAGATTTTGTTGAGTAAACAGTTCTGGTTGAAATGACTGTTGATTAAATTTAGGAAAATCCTACCGATGTTGGTTTTGGCATTATTGTTAAATGGTGAGTTAAACCAAATTATTTTGCGTTTTCTATTCTTATGTTTATTACTGGCATTCTTACTAAGGTTTGAAATGATTTCTAGTTTATCTTTATGTCTACTTTCATTTAGTGCATCGAAATATTTTATTTTATTTTTCTCAAAAATAATTATGTTGCTAGAGTGAGTTGAGAGGCTGTGTTGCACAGATTTGTGCAATTCATTTAAAATTTCAGGTGGGTTGGATTCTTTTGCTAATGTATTCCTGACATATATAATATAAACGGAGCATTTACTTAAATAATTGTATCTATAAAATAATGTATAAACAGTATATATATATATATATATATATATATATATATATATATATATATATATATATATATATATATGTTTATAATAAACAGTATTAATTAGATTTACCGGTCGTTAAATAATTCTATCTATAAAATTAACGTATAAAAAAGAAAATATATTAAAATAGTTGTCGGATTTACTCCATTTTATATATATATATATATATATATATATATATATATATATATGAGACTGAAGATTTTATACACGAAACCGACTTTCACCGCTCAGTGTTGACCTCATATATATATATATATATATATATATATATATATATATATATATATATATACATAAGACTCAAACACTAATATTACATGGTTATAATTTATTACATTGAATCGTAATCACGATCCAAATCATCAGACCTACAAATTCAAAAAGCTTTCTTGAGCCTTTTATATTATATTCTTGCTATGTCTTGGACATTGAGTTCTACCTGGATTCTATCACCTTGGGAATATATATATATATATATATATATATATATATATATATATATTGACCACTAATTTATATATATATATCAATATATATATAAGATAGATAGATAGATAGATAGATACCAGGTGCAACCGTAAAACTGTCCAAATCGCGTAACAGTATAATTCTTCACCCCGCAAAATGTTTCATATCTAAAAAAAAAATCTTAACCTATTTGAGTTTCTTTTTTCCAAGTTTTCAGATGAGACGTTTAACTTTCTTGTCACCATTTGTCGTAAGAATCACATAAAAACCCTTTGAGTTATTCAAATAAAGAGAGAACAGATTAAGATCATTTTGTGTCCGCCACATTGTATTCTTAACTGATCAATGGTGATAGGAAAAAGATCATTCAAGCCTTCAGTAATGGGACCAACATTCATACTCTGGCCTCCATCTTCAAATCCATTAAAGAACCATTCAGAAAACGATTAATAAGTTTAAAAAAAGATTGAATAGTACAGAGAAATATTTGATCAGGAGGTCACAACAGCAAGAGGGATCATCGTTCCAACTTAGAGATCAATTAGAAAAAAACCACCTCAATCCACTCAATCCATAAGATGTTTGGCATGTGATAGAGGAGTTTCCGCTATGACAGTCCAAACAGTAGCGGAAAAATCATACGTGAAACGAGTGGGGTAACTTGTTACACCAGGACAGAAAGTTAGAAAGTTAGAGACGGCGTTCATGATCGATTTCATCACGATTGTTGTGTTAAGCCCGGAGAGTAATTCTACATCCTTATTGGTTGATGTAGAGTTCAATAGTGATATAAAAAACCTCTATTATAAGATAATATATATATATATATATATATATATATATATATATATATATATATATACAAAATGGTCTGTTTTCTTACAAAAAACTTGTATTATAGTATATATATATATATATATATATATATATATATATATATATATATATATATATAAAAGTGGTCTGTTTTTCTTTAAAGTAAATTATTCGCTCTGACTTAAAATTGAGCTCTCAGGATTTCATCCTCCTTGGGATTATCCATATGGATTACCAAGATTTTCGTTACTTAAATATATATATATATATATATATATATATATATATATATATATATATCAGTGTGGACATTGAGGTCAATGCCCAGCAGCGACATCTGTTTCATATTTAAACCCAATCTTCAGGCCTGAAGGTTACGTTTAGGCATGAACCTAAATGACCTCAATTATCTTTCAAGCATAAATATGTCATACCTTAAAGCTATATTTACTCATATATATATATATATGTATATATATATATGTGTGTGTGTGTGTGTGAAAAGTGTATATAAATATAAATAAATATATATATGTATAATTATTTATATGTTATATGTGCGGTACTTATTATAAAGCGCTCAATATCAGAGATAGATCTAACATAAGTAGCAATAATAGAGCTAACAAATAAAAGAGCTAAAAAAAGTAGCAATAATATCACACAAACCGCAAAAGAACTTACTAAACAAAAAATCAGAGATAATCTCCAAACGTAGGCATGAGAACAAGTACCTATTATCCGAATTCATACCAAACGGATAAAACAGACAAACCACCAACAATCACAATTTAATTTCAAGATACCATCAAAATAATTGCATCTATCATTATTATCATTGCACCACCATTAGTAATCAGTTTTACCACTTTACAATATCTATTAACTAATAATATTATCATTACCACCAACACACAGCACCATCACTTACACATCACACCCTCTATTAACATATAAATCCACTACAATCTTTATTACTCCCCCAGCATATTTAATACGTTAAAACAATATGATCAGATATAATTTCCATATGTAACCATGAGAATAAACACCTATTACCAGGCAGCTTTAATATAATAACTATAATAATTTTGTAATTAATAATTAAAAATTATAGCATAATTTTACACAGAATACCTATTATCAGGATTTATACCAAAATAAATTAATACATATAACAAAATAAAATAAAAATAAAATAAAACACCAACAACCACTTTTTAGTTCAAGCTACCACCACTATAACTACATTCATGGTTTTATCATTCTCCCACCACCGTTACTAATCATTTCTACCAATTTACAATTTCTACCAATTTAAAATAACTATTAGCTAATTATATTATATTATCATTGTCTCCAATCCCTTGAAACATTACTATCACGTCATATCATATAGACCCGTTATTAAATTGAACTACCCTCTCACCCAGCACATTGAATATTAAACATCACCATATAAATTAACCAATAAGGATTACAAATTTCTACCTGTTACATATACACAGTCACCAAAAATAAACAAATAACCAGCTTTAAATATAACAAATAAACCCCCATTTTTTTTTCAAAAATTTAAAAATAAATATAAATAATAATAATTTTACCTATCATAATTTTACATAAAACCCCACCACACGTATATACATACATGCGAGGAAATATTTTCAGCGGAAAATACATAATATGATATGTATACATTCACGAGACATTAACGAGACATTTCCGCCACACTTCCAATGTTTAAATTTCAACATTTCAATATACAAATGCGTATGTATAGACATAACACCACCCGTATACATACATATGTCATAGCCGAAACTGCCCACATATGTTTATATATGTATGAGTCCCGACGGACGACCAAGTATGTATATGTGTCTGCATACATCGATGTTTGCGTTAGTACGATGAATGACAAAACGACGAAATTTCCCCACCACTTCCACAATAACACCAATACACGTAATCTACATAAACCCAAATTTTTTAAAACATTAATCAGTTTGTCTGACGATCGCTAAAGCGTGAAACCCATGGTCAAAAACTCACATCTATCCAACCAAAATATATATATATATATATATATATATATATATATATATATATATATATATATATATTATAATTATTATTATTAAAGTCAACATATATTTTGTGTCGATTAATGATGGACATTTTTCTATTAAGAATAATTATTTTCAGACAAGGAGGAAATTCTGTCAGAGACTGCCCGAAGCTCATTTCAGAAGAACAGTCCAAGAAATGTGGTTCAAGTTTTCGACTTTCTTAAGTCATCATAGGTAGAGACACTTGTGCCATCGTGTAACATCCTCCTCAGTCGTCGAAGACTTCCAACACTTCGGCTGATCGATGAAGATCGCTTCACTCTCTTACCAACCCTATCCCACGTTGTGGTTTGTCTTTGATCATAAGGAGGCCAAGATCGAATCGTCGCAGGTATCTTCGTATTTGGTTTATATCAGAGTTCGCATTCAATTAATTATCAGCCCAACTCGCGTCTAAATCGGAAGTGATATTATTGTTAACTTAGCAAAGTTTTTAGTTGCTGTTTTGGTAAAGTTTGGCACAAGGCTGAAGTAGGAGTGTTCTCTTCAGCAGGCAGTCATGTTGGATGTATCACGACTGGTGACTGGTACGAATTCTCTGCCGTATCTCTCCTGTCTCCGCCTCCATCTCATCTGACGAATTCGCTTCGCGCATTCGTATTTATCAACATTCGCTCAAACTGGCTCAAGGCACGGCGCATAGGGGTATTTCGGTAAATCCCTATTTGTTGTCAGCTTACTTCATAATTCTGGGGAATTCCCACTTTTCCACTCTCTCACATTATTACCCCTCACAAATTTCCTTGGTGAGCGTGGGTGGCTTAACCACCCCCTCCTTGTATTTCGCTTTACAACTTGCATTTTCAACTGCGTAGAACACACGTCAAACATCGTTGTCCTCTAAGTCTGAGTCATTTTCCATTGTTCAAACACTCGACACACCTATTCCAGGAGTCATCTATATGTGAATTAAATCGTCAATCATTTCCCACGGATATTAAGTATTAACCTTTCTTGTTCCCAAGTCTTTTAGTATATCGCTCCTTCTATCCGTAAGTAAATTTTCCTACGTCTTAACAAAACTATTTTATGTTTTACCAAAACTTCCATGTGTTTTACCACGGTGAAAACAAATAGCATCACATTTGGTAATTTTCGTAGAACTAGTGAGTGTTGTGACGTAGGTAAATACTATAACATTAGACGGCTCACAAACAATAAAAAGCTAGTAAAATCAAATAATAAAAACAGACTTATGACCTTTGAAATAATACTCATATAACAACAAATTTAATAAATAAAAACAATTATAACTTAAGAGCCCGCATCTCAAATATATATATAAAGAAAAACACACCTAGCACCATTTACCTACATCAGAACACTCACTAATTCTACGACACTTGCTAATAATCTTTACCTACCGTGATGATGACATTAAAAATGTCGAAAGTTTGGCATAAATTTCTTGTACGTTTCTCTCGAAATGAAATTCGGGCAATTTATGTCCGAAAAGGATTAATAGACATTTTATGCCTCCTAAAATACACAAAATATGTATATATCGCGGACTCCCCCATCATTAATCGACACGGGCTGTTGATCCGTGCCTACCGGGGACCCTTTTACGATGTATGAAAGTCAGGCCACTCATTTCCTAGGAACTGCGAGCCAGACACATATGATTGTTTTATAGTGGTGAAGGTTTCGTGCAGAACCATCCACACTTTTGGAAGGTCCGAATACAGAGACCTGGTGCACTACGTGCCACAAGGTCCCCAAACGACCCTCCGCAGGTCTTGAATTCAGAGTTGTCCTTCTCCTAGACCAGTTGCCATCCAAGGCTATAGAACCCAGTCTGTCCTGCTATTTACCCATAACTGGAGGGCGAAGAAAAGGATTCATACCTTTCCCAAGGGTATCAGCACGTAAGTGAATGTAAGGGATTAGACTTGAATTGAATTCAAACTCTGCTCTCCGATTCTTCAATCGAGAGCCTATATATATATATATATATATATATATATATATATATATATATATATATATATGTGTGTGTGTGTGTGTGTGTGTGTGTGTGTGTAAAAAATATATAGAAAATAGGAAAATAGTCAATAAATAATCAAAAGTTCTTTAGTATTTTTGTTATTATTTTTAAAAAATAGTGCTCGTTACAAAAATAGATCATAAATATAATTATTTATTTAAAAATTTCGCTTGAAGATGGAACAGAGCTTAGTACTTTAATTTAATTTAATTCAAATAATTATATTGAAGTTTTCGGCTCTTGTTTTGAAACATGAGAACTCTTATGTAGCGTTGGAATCATATTTTTAAATAAATAATTATATATATATATATATACACACACACACATATATACATACACATATATATATATATATATATATATATATATATATATATATATATAGTTTTAGGCCACCTTCTGGATTTAATAATTCGTAAATTTTATACCTACTTTGGCTCAGTTAACTCCTAAGCTAGGATGCTGCAGCTATTCTATTTAATCTTTGTTAGAGAGGGGTTTCCTAAAATTTAAAAGATTTTTAAGTTTACCGTTAGCCAGCATGGTCAATTTTGGAAACATTTTGCAACAATAGTTTTTGTGTTTGTTGTTGTTGTTCTTCTTCTTCTTCTTCTTCTTCTTATTATTATTATTATTATTATTATTGAATATATGATAAAACCCTTCAAGAAGTGAAAGTACCTCTGGCCTAAAATATATAAAAATCATTGTTACCTCAAAACACTCCTCCTCAGTCTTTTGAACAGGAGTAGAGGTTTATCCCTTATTTCCTGTTTAGGATTGGGTTTCCGGTTTCATCTAAAGTCTACTTCCCCATTATATTTCGAACGACTCCGACAGAACTCTGAAATAATATTCACTAATTAAATATTGACCCCCTTCAAGTCTAGAGTTAGCCGTTATCTTTCCTGCATAACCCCCTCAAAATTTCACCTCTTGCCCCCTCTCTTACACTAATACAACAACATACAGTGATCCTCTACCTTGAGTGACTCTTGGGCTTTGCATTTGATGAACATTAGAAAAAATATAATATTCACTCGCAACAAAAAAAAAATGAATTATACTTACAATCCAAAATTTAAATAATCCATAAAATGTTGATAAATCGTAAAACACAAATAAAAAAAAAAGTTGTCCCGAAGTAAGTTAGTAAATTCATTCTGTAAAAGACACACAACAGACGAAAATAAATAAATCTGATATGTTAATGTCTAGCCATTCGTATTCGAGGATACCTGTCAACACCCACAGAGTCAACCTGTGGTTTATTCTGCAACTCTGCTGAGCGCACCTTAGTTACAGTTTCTGGGAGAGAATTGTGTTATCTAGCGTGATCAGCAATCTGAAGAAGGCCAGAACTCTCAAACCTTAAGCCACGATGTCTTCTGTATTGGGGCTAGCACAGACAAGAGCCCCCAAGAGTTCACAAGGGTTCACAAGGGTTGGGTAAAATGTGGCACACGCAATGAACACAGTTTCCTCTAGAAAATCTCCTTCCTGATGAGTTTCGAACATAGATCTCATGATCAGAAAGCGAACGTTCTAGACACTTATCTATATGCCTATATACTGTTTAAATAAATAAACAGGGCATCTCAAACACGGACATACACTAAAAATAACATTTAAGTAATAAAATATGTAGGATTAATAAATGAGAAATTCATCTATCTATATATAAAATTCTGCAACTTCCGTTAGTCCGTCCGTCACGCCCTCTAAAATAGTCATACACTTTCTGATTGGAATCAGATATTGCGGTGAAGTAGAAACAGGTAAGGGGCTGCAAAGTACAGTTGGTCTTTTTACTCGGGTGCGTAGCTTAGTACAATACATTTTCATCATTTTTATAGAAAATTAAGTTTTATTATTTAACATACAAAATCCAGCCACTATTTTAGAACAATTTAATGATTAAAATAACAAATACTTATTTAATGAAAATGCAATTTTTTTTTTTTTTTTTTTTTTTTTTTTTTTGCATATCTTTTTTTGAAGTTTTTGTATTTCATCGATTGTTTTGCCAAATTGAACGAAACCTAGAATTTTTAAATCTCGACAAAAATGTTATCAATAACTCAAGATTGGTTATTCCTAAATTTTCGCTTGAGGATGAAAAAGGGCTTGATACTTTAATTCAATTTAATTTTAATAAATATATTGAGGTTTTTGGCTCTTGTCTTATGTAGCGAAGGAATCATATTTTTTTAATATAATTAGAATTTAAGCTCTACTTCTGTATGGAGCAGTGTTTTGGGGGTTTTTTTTTAAATAAAAACAAAATTACTAAAGAACTCCGTGTTCTTTCCTATTTTTCTACACGCACACAAATATATATATATTAAGACATTTTTATGTTTATACAGAACGCTCCTCTGTGGCCAAATCGGTAATGGCACGTCAAGCTAAATGACGGTTCCGTATAGGATACAGGTTCGAATCCTGTCGGTGGATGAATATTTTCTATAAAAATTTATCGGACATTCAGGCCGGTAAATGTTGTTTAATACTGTTTTTATTATAAACAGAGCATTTACTTAAATATTTGTATCTATAAAATGAATGTATAAACATAAAAATGTCTTAAAATAATTGGCGGTCTTTGTCCATTTCAATATATAGATAGATAGATTCAACACAATCACTTATTAAGACACCAGAAGTTTTGAAACAAAATGGCTATTTTTGTAGTGATTTTATTTGTTATAATTTTCGAATAAATTTTATATATATATATATATATATATATATATATTAATCCGACATTTTTATTACATCAGACGTTATTTTTAGTGGCTATCTTTATTGAGTAGACGAGCGTTTATTTTAAACAATATTTATTTCGTTTACCAGCCTGCGTAATGGAATAAACTTAATAAAGAGAATACGCCATTTGACAGGATTCGAATCTGTTTCCCCCTCTCTCCATTTATAGGAGGAATGCACCATCTGAACCTGGTTTATTTGTACTGCTCGACCGCGAAGTGCGTCATAATAAGGAACGGTTCTATTTTGCCTTCAAAGATCACTGATTCGTTCAGATACTTTTGAATTAATAAAATCCATTTATTCTTTAGAAATCCCTTTTTTGTAATCTAAACTGAGCTGATATGTGCTTCGAAAAAATGTGAAAGAGGACAATAAAAGAACAGGTGTTTAGAAAACAAAAGATAGCGATTGACACTGAATTTCAATTTTTAAGGATAAATTTGACAAGAAATCAATAAACCGGAAGAGATTTCCACAAGCGAGAAGTGCCATAGAAGAAATTATTAGCATAGAACTTACGGTTGCATCTAGGCATTTCAACTGTAAAATGATGACATCTTGCCACCAATCTAGTACTGTGCATAAATTTATTGTCTTTACCAGAACAACTACCATGAAAATATTTACAGAAAAGTCTACGTTACGGAAATAGGAAAAGGACTGAAGCCGAGATGCCAGTTCAGGACCGATAACATTGCATATACTTCTTTGAATTTTATCAGGAATCTCTAAATGCATATCAGAAGCACAAGACCAGATGTGAAAGAAATGTCTAATGCCTGTACGAATGGTGAACATATAAATGCGTAAGATAGATTCTAGTGAGGGAAATTGTCTGGCACAACAGAGTGGACAAACTTTACTAGCAGCAAACTTAGCAATTAATTCAATATAATCTTTCCATTTCATATATATATATGCATATGTAGATATGTAACTGAAAACTAAGAAGCCGAAAGAAAGATCTACAAGCGAGAAGTGCGAGAGAAGAAAATGTTGGCATAGAACTTACGGTTCCATCTAGCAGCCATTTCAACTGTCAAACGATGTGACAAATCTAAAATCAGGAACTATTGGTAATATCAATTGTTTCTTTATAAGGAAACATTCCGTATCCATTGCTCGAGCAACCAATACTGCTTTCGGTTGAAATTGGCAAAAGCTTTCTCTTAAAACAATTTTTCAGGAAAATAGATTTCTTAAGCCCAGTAGCTGTTATCGCTCTTTCTAAAGTCAACTGTTATCTATCTTATATATCCTCACTAGCAGTAGAGCCTGGCGTTGCCCGGGGATGTAACAGTAAGAGATAGATCAAGTATCGACCATCATAAAGACTGAAAAATAAAATTGACAAAGATTATTGTTTAAGGTTGACGGACACGCATGTCTTAATTAGTTTTTTTTTTTTGTTTTGTTATTTTTTTACGAATTGGTCAAACTCAAACTCAAACAAAAACATTGTTTTCAATCGTTATGAGTCTACCGATTGAATAGAATTTTATTATAAACAATTGTCTTGTAAATGAAATTTTTAAAGCATTCTGAATGTAAAAAATAAAGTAAAAAGTGTGCAAGACAATAAGAAACACTACCTGCCCCCAAAAAGTGAAGTTTTGTTGAAATCGGTTGAAAAATGTAGGAAATCCGATCCCATATATAAACGAACACACACACACACACACAAACAAACAACCTGGGTTTTATAATAAGTATAACTCAATATGAGTTGTCCCCCTTTCATTAATGCCTCTTAATCGTGTTTTCAAATTGATTTCGTGCAAAAACAATTGTGTTTTTCCAATTTTGGGCGCTGTCAGAACCACCGCAAGGTAATTTTACGTAGTCCTGTGAAGTTTTGTTGAAATCGGTTGAAAAATGTAGTAAATACGATCCAATATATAAACGAACACACACACACACACAACCTGGGTTTTATAATAAGTATGATTATATACACTTTTTTTTCGAGCAGTTATCGCTCTTTCCAGTATCCTTCCTTATCTTTTATTTGAAGTAGTGTGGAATGTCAACATTTAGAGTCTGCAAATTAAATAAACTTCCATAACTCAAAAATTCTGAACCAATATTTGTCAAATTTAGGAAAATAAGTTTTCTGTCATTTTCAATCATTAGGTTTTGAGATATTTGGAATTTACGAAAATGGACTGGTTGAAATCAGTATACAGATTAAACCAATATTAGTTTAAGAAGTCTGAAATCTAATAAAAATTATTCTCTTTTGTCCAGAATATATGTTGGAACATGGGTGAACGGAAGGAACTAACAACTGCGAGAAAACAGAAAATAAAAAAGTTATTGAATGAGTATTTGTCCATATTTCTGAGAAGAGGTATTATGTACACTATTTACATTATTCGGACTATTGTCCTCATCTTTGTCGTCATATTTATTACAACGTTTCGGCCGTTGTCCACTGTGACCTTCTTCAGGTGGTTGGAATGTCGAACTGAACCCTTTATTTCGCTCACTGGGGTAGACTGTTCTAGTTCCACGTGCCATGTTAATTGTTGTCAGTTGTCAGTTATCTCACGTTAATTCCCCACTTCTTCATTGCATTAACCAGGTATCGAACACACACTCAATGGATCCTGTCACTGGATCTAACTAAGGCCTTCATCCACTGTGACATGTGTCCTTGACAGAACCCAAAGTGTGAGTTCAATTAAGGTAGTGGAGAACTTGGAGAGGGGAATTAACAGGAGACATCCTTTAGACATGGCATGTGGAACTAGAACATTTGTGTTTGTTATTTGTTCTATTATAAATGTTGATCATTTTTTGATGAGTTTATTAGCAATTTATTGAAGTAAAATGTGATTATTTGGTTTTGCCTAATAACTTCAGACAGCAGTTTTTTAGAATACATCAACTAACTTCAATAAAACATATTGATATTGCCTAAAATGTTAACTCAGTCTTTGTTTTGACATCTAAGTTGTTTAAAATTGGATAATTTGTTTTTCAAACCAGATTTGAATTATTGAAGTTTATATGACTTGCTTAATAACTTAAGTCAGGGTGTAGACTGTCATTATTTTCACTGCGATCTACAGGTGCTATTCATTTTACTTGTTGTGGCTGTTGGTAGTACTCAAGTGATATGTTTCTGTTATTTGGTATAGTTATTTGTGATCATGTAGCGCCAGTTAACAATGTTCAAAAAAGGATGGTCATTGTCAAGATATTCAGGTTTCACACGTTTAAAGCCATTTTCAAGTAATGATCTTAGAAAGCGATTGCATACAGCTGACAGTTTAGATATTTTAGTTTGGCGCCATGTATAATATCCATATGAAAGTTTCGATCTGATGAGGCTATTTAAGCACATGACTTGAATTTACAGGCTAATGTTTTGGTTTTGTGGCAATTGGCGGTGTTGGGCGAAACTACCTCTCGCGTATTCTATTCTATATTCAATTTCATTTTTTCCGATACATAATTTGTTATAGTTGATCCATACACTGATGTATTTGAAGTGTTTAATGTTTACTAAATGTACATCCGGTATTTTTAACATGGATTCAGATTATGTACCATTACTGATTTCATTCCAATTCCAGACCAAAGATTCTGTTTTAGAAAGATTTATCTTCAGTCATATTTCTTGTGACACTTGGTTGAGGATGTAGATTTTTTGTTCAAGATCATTCTTTTCGCAAATATGAACACCAATGCTATCGGCATAGCACCATTCCTCATCATCAGTACATTGACATCGGGAGGGACAGCTGTATTCTATTGTTAGACGAATAGATAGCTTCCTCTTTCGTCCAGTTCACACTCCTCCCGGTCTTTTGGACATGAGTATAGGTTTATCATTTGTTTCTTGTTTAGGATTAAATTTCTGGTTCCTTCTCATATCTTTTCATTTTCACTCCTAGTAACCCCTTTTGTATTAGTGTCATTGTTGCCGTACTTGGGATGAATATATATATATATATATATATATATATATATATATATATATATGAAAGTGAACATTGAAGTCAACACTCAGAGGCGACAGACTGTTTCATGATAGACACAAAACAGTCGATCGATTCTGAGTGTTGACTTCAATGTCCACTTTTATATTTACATACGCTCTATCTCTGATACTGAGCACTTTATCCCATAAATATAGCACACACCATTTAAGACTCCATTTCTTATATATATATATATATATATATATATATATATATATATATATATATATATATACAAGTATAGGATTGGTGTATACGGAATAAATTCCAATAAACAAAAATACTATTCTTAAAATAGTGCTTAATACAGAGTAGGGCAAATATAATCATTTATTCGAAAATTATAACATAAAAATGTTACCAAATCACTAAAAAAAAATAGCCATTTTGTTTCAACACTTCTGGTGTCTTATCAGGTGATGGTGTCGAATGTAACATCATCACTTGAGAAGGTACCAAAAGTGTTGAAAGACAATGGCTATTTTTTTTTATTTTTATGGTTATTGTTTTTTGTGTGTTTTTATTAATAATGTTTCCATTATTTTTAGCCTTTTTTTACATATAGACGATGCTATTATTTTTTTATTATCAACAAGTATGTTGCGAATAGGGCCGTTTTTGCATAATTTATCAACTGAAAAAAATTATAAGATCATATGAAAAATATATAAAAAATTAATCAAAATCTGCCATATTTAATGAAGCTTGCATGAAAGAAGGATTGCTGTTGAAATACACAATATATATATATATATATATATATATATATATATATATATATATATATATAAGTGTGTGTGTGAAATGATGTATTTATGTATAGGGTGTGCTATATATATATATATACATTATGACTACTTCAAAGATAATCGATATTGAGTGAAAAGGAACTGAAATGCAGATGTAGACCACCAACTGATAATGTGCACGAAATCTGATAATATATATATATATATATATATATATATATAAGTACCTTTCGTTAAATCCCGATTTTATAATTATATTTTTTTTTCTAAAATTAACACACTTTTCGATATTTATGTTTTTTTTACTATTTCGTAACGTGTCTTGTTTTCTAGTTTTTGTTTACCTCACGTTTCATATATTTAAAAAAAATATTATGTTTTTTGAGCTTCTAAAACAGGCAATGTATATAATGTTTACATACGTACATTATATATGTTCCAAAGGTTGTCATGGCCATGGTTCATAGTGGGATAGACTCCCACTGTCCATAAAATGCTTCCGTGGTATGTGTCTTAAATAGCCTCTGACAACGAAGTCGAAGAATGGTTGGACAACAGGCGCTTCTTAACTAGCTTCTTCGTGTAGATGGAGGTTAACAACCCAAAAAGGCTGCCCATCTCGGGGAAAGAAAATCGGATTTTAAACATCCTCTGCTTTGTGGTTATATGCAAATACGAAGATGGCGATGGAAGTAAATCCAGGAAGAAAATCTAGAGTGGAGATCTGAAGGTGATTAGCTGTTCAACACTGACAACCTTCCGGCAACTCCTGCAGCCAAGCTGTCCCCAAATGTATTCCTTTGGATCTTGTTGGCCCAACCGAGAGGAGGGCATATAGCCTGGGCAGTGCATGGTCTCAATACATTATCGTCTAAGCCTGTGCTTTGGAAAGACCATTCCAGTTTTACCACCAACGAACTGAAATGTAACCAATATCTCGCGAGATAAACAGATACCTACACCCTTGTGCAAAGTAATTGAAACAACTGCTTTAGTTTCCTTTCTTTCACCATACGTTGAAGTTTAGACCCACTAGAGTGACAGGATGTAATCTACGTCTATTTTTCCCTCAAATTAAGTCATTTGCAGTGGTATACAGTAATATGAATATATTTGCGGGGTGTATGATGAAATTTGTTTGGCCTTGAAAAATATTGCGTCATCACTGATTGCATCAGTTTTTCATCACACCCACACACTATTGTCTCGGCTGTCGATTAGTTGTCCTACGGCCATTGTCTGTGATGGATTTTACTCTAATGAAGCGTAAGAGAATTGTAACGCTGCACAAACACAATGGCAACCGTTACCAGTGAGTAAATCAAAGTACTATAGACTGGCCCGGAAGCTCTCCCGATTTAAATCCAATCGAGAATCTGTGGTCAATCTGCAAGGAAAGGTGTGGAATGAGCATACAAACTATTAAGATATTCACTAGGCCATGTTTCATTGGAAAAATATGAAAAAAAGTAAATAATAACGGAATTATTCGTTTTGTTTCAATTAATTAGCACAAGGGTGTATATAGTTGTAATTGGAATTTGCATCTTTGTTTTATCATGTTTAATTTGTTTTCACATTTTGAACTTGTTCACGTTTTGAACTTGAATCAATACGTCAAACTCGCACGTGTCAACAGGTGGATATCGGTCACATTTAGAGTCGTATCTGTAAGCATCCATATAGCAGGTATCTTCTTTTAAGAAGGCATCATGACCCTATGTAGGCGATTCAATCGACGTATGTTAGGATCTAGTAACAGGGCCGATAATTGATGAACACGTATGGTTAAAATGGCGTCTTAGTGTTTTTATTGCCTTGCCTGAGGTGAAAGGATTAATAAATAGCTCTACTTTTTCTTACGAAAGAAAACTGGGTTTTGTAGATCCAGGATTGCATAATCTTTTAGTGTTGGTTGGGTTGGTTTAACGACATCTAAAGCCTTCTTATGTCATTTAATGTCAAACTCTATGTAGTTGTGATTTGAATTTGCATCTTTGTTTTATAGTGTTTACTCTAGGTTTTCTCCTTGTGATCTTGTAATGGTATAGAATCAATATGTCAAACTTGCTACCTGAGCCAACAGGTGGATATCCGTCACATTTAGAGTCGTATCTGTAAGCATCCATATAACAGGTATCCTTTTTTAAGAGGGGGTCATGACCCTATGCTAGGATCTAGTAACAGAACCAATAATTGATGAATAAAAACGGAATTATTCGTTTTGATTCAATTAACTTTGGCGAGTATATATGTAGCATATTATTTAAAAATATATGAAATATACTGATATACCGAACACGGACAGTTATGACAAGTGGTACTAATTTCCTTATAACTGTTGATTTGCCTATATCATGCCTACTCTGTGAAAGCCAATGGATAATGGAGGAAAAGGAACCGAAATCAAAATATAGTTTAATGGTTGATGAGTTGTAGCTACTGTGAGAAGAAATATGTAAAATAAATACTCCTTAGATTATGCACCGGGTATAAAAGCAAAATTGTTCAAATCATGTCACAGGATAATTATCTATTGTAACCTAGAAAAGATTGCTGAATGAGGAATAGCCACACTTGAGGTTGGTGGGCTACTTAGATAGTATATTATGATATTTACCTGCCTCCCCACGAGGTAGGATGCGGCACAAGGCCAAATTTAATGTGGGGAAATCCGAGCCCGTGGCCTTGGGCAAAAATTACCCGTAGACACCGCATATGCGGGGTCGAGTATCTGTCTCCTTCCCTGGACGAGACTCTGCACTTCGGCATAGCCATCGCCTTTCATACTCTCCTCTGAATATCCCGTTTGAATTTCAGAGATGATGAATTATACACTGATTCACTTAAATATCCTCTTCCTGACTGTCATAGTCAACATCTGTAGAGTAGAGCATTGTACAAGAACCCGTTGTATTTGATCATTTTCTCGGTGAATCTGCAATTAAACACTTTAATCTTCGTTAGATTTTATATATTCTATTGTAAAAAGGTTGCTGAATGAGGAATAACCAAAACGGAGGTTGGAAATGAAATGCTAATCTTTATAACATCAACAAAATACAATACTCGCCAGCGGCGTGAAGTAGGTAAACCACTGCTAGTGGTGGACTACATAGACACCATATTACCCCCACTTACACTAGTGCCCAACGTATTTATGAGGATTGGGACATACCCATTAGTGTTCATAGGTACGGTATATAACATTATCCATCCCACAAAATATTTAATATCTAAAATGCACTAAATTGAGTTTCTTTTTTTCTAGGATTTCCCATAAGACGTTTGGCCACCTTGACACCATTGTCATAAGAATGACTTGTATCATTTGAGTTACACAGTTTAAAAGAGAGCAAGTTAAAATTGTTTTGTGTCAGCCCCAGTGTTTTGCGAACTGATTATTCAGGCCTTTAATATTTATACCAACATTCATACTCTGGCTTCCATCTTCAAAGTCCATTCCAGAACGTCATAAAATTAGTGAATAAGATTAAAAAAAGAAGAGAGGAAAACTGGATCAGGAGGTCACAACAGGAAGAGGTATCATCATTTCAAATTAGAGCTAAAGTGATCAATTAGAAATGATCCAACTCAAATCATAAGACGTTTGGCACATGAGAGAGGAGTTTCAGCTATGACAGTCCAAGGAGCAGTGAAAAAAACCTTGAAAATGAAATCGTACGCGAAACCTGTTTGGCACCTTGTTACTCTAGGACAGAAAGTTAGAAGGTTAGAGAGGGCGTGGATCATCATGAATAAGTTGGAAAATGATCCTGGAATATATTTGAACTTTATTTCAATCTTTCATGAGCTTGTGATCCTTAGCTATGATTAATTAATGAGGAACATATGATTTTCGCTTCTGATCGATTTCATTACAATCCTTCTGTTAAACTCGGAGAGTAATTATACATTCTTATTGCTCAATGTTGAATCTAGTAGTGTTAAAAACCTCAAAGAATTCCAGTAAGATACCTTTAATCATTTCTAAGATACAATGCTTCAAAGCTTAATCTAACAATTGGACAATTTTGCTGTTACATCCGGTATTTTGGGGGACAATTTTGCTTTTACATCCGGTATACGCGTAGCTGTACCAATAGACCCGTTGGTTATTATTGAAGCAGTTATTTATTTTGTACGATAAATATTCATTTTTTTACGATAATCTCTTTTGTTGTCAAATCGCTTAATCTCGCCTTTTGTCAATAATCCCATACATCGAATATTTTCCAGTGAATCTTTCCTTTTGGATTTCAATTAATAACTTTGTCGAAATACTCTCGCATATGACAATTTATTCTTTTTTTCATTTCTTCCCCATTCTGTTTGTTCTTATACTTGGTGCCGCGTCGCTTCAAGACGTGGGGGATTCTAGCCCTCTACAACTTCCTACCCTTTTTTGGTCCCTAGCAGTTTTCTCCCCGTTCCTCCATATATCCTTATATGCGCGTAAGGTAGGTAACTCGCTGCCCTCCCCAAGCCCTCAATATGCCCTGTGAGTGTTAAGTTTTCCAATCCCTCCTTCTTCATTATGAATAAGGAATTTCAGCTCTCTTCTATGTGTAAGTGTTCTTTCCGTTACCATCTTTTAAAACATTCTCTTTGCTTACTCGTTCCCACCATGGAATTCTCAGTATCCTTCTGTAGAACAACATTTCTTTTGGCTTCCAGTTGTCCCTAAATCATTCTCAGATCGGTTCTACAGCTTTAAGGGACGGGGGTAATAGAAAAACTAAAGATAAAAGAAACGGAAAGAAAAACGATATTACTTTTCGACTTGTATTTCATTCTCTCCCTTTTTGTCTGTTTTTTTTTCTCTTTTTCTCTCTCTTTCTATTTCTTTCTGTCTTTTTATCTTTCCCTCTCCTTCTCTCTCTATTTCTCACTCTCTTTCTCTTTTTCTCTCATTTCTCTCCCTTTTTCACCCTCTCACTTTATGTTTTTCTCTTTCTCTCTCTCCCTTTCATGTTATTTCTCTTTCTCTCTCATTTTCGCTTTTCTATCTCTTTTCTCTCTTTCTGTCTTTCCCTCTCTTTTTTCTCTCATCATGTCTTTCTTCTTCGCTCTCTCACTCTCCCTTTTTCTATCTCTTTCTGTCTCTTTATCTCTCTTTATCTGTCTCTCTCTTTCCCTTTCACTTTCTCTTTTTCTCTCTCTCTTTCTCTCTCACTGTTTTCTCTTACTCTCCCTCCATTTCTTTCTCACTTTCTCTTTTCTATCACTTCTCTCTCTCTCTCTCTCTCTCTTTCTACTTCTATTTCTCTTTCTGTCTTTCTCTTTCTGTCATTCTCTTTCTTTTCCTCTCTTTATGTCTCTCTTTTTCTCTCTCACTCTTTCCCTTTTTCTCTCTCTTTCTGTCTCTGTTTATCTTTATCTGTCTTTCTCTATTCCTTTTTTCTCTCTCTGTCACTTTCTCTTTTTCTTTCTTTTTTTCTCTCTCTCTCTCTCTCTCTCTTTCTCTCTCTCTCTCTCTTTCTCTCTCTCTCTCTTTCTCTCACTTTCCCGTTATTTACTGGCTAGGAGGAAACCTATTGAGATAAGTAGGTCAAGGTAAGTACTACTGTGTTTATGGGTAACAGCAAGAAGTTGTTGTTTTACTTTGAGCGACTTGTTCGGCTGCTGTTACTACAACAGCGCACATAGGCAAGCCTTGACGCACACGCTGGTCTTTCATCAGTGAATTAGTATCAAGTTTAGTCAATAAATAGCTATTAATTTGTTCAAACACACAACACACGAACACAAGCAACGCATCCATACAAATGGAGACCCCCACCTACGCATAACACACATACGCATCCACCAAACCTGCGAATACAAGAGAGGGCTGTACCTTGATAAAGATAAGGACAAATATCTTTGCTTGACAACTTTTCGTAATAAAAAGAAAAAAAAAAACAAACAAAAAAAACAGGTAGGCCAAACAAAAAGCTAATATACAGTTTGATAACATCTGAGACAGATAACTATATATAAGTTTATAAATACACACACACACACACACACACACACACACACATATATATATATATATATATATATATATATATATATATATATATCAAGTATAGGATTGGTGTATACGGAATAAATTCCAATAACCAAAAAATACTATTCTTAAAAGTGTGCTCAAGACGGAGTAGAGCAAATATAATTATTTATTCGAAAATTATAACATAAACATGTTATAAAATCACTACTTCTGGTGTCTTATCAGGTGATGGTGTTGAATATAGAAGAAAGAGTTTTAGAAGGTTCAAATCGACCAAAAACCCCTGTTAGATAAGCTGCAATAATCAAACCATTCTAATTAATAATAAATTTTACTATATAATTGAAAATAAAAAATTACCAATTTTAAATTTTCTATTTTATTGATTTCTATTTTAGTCTAACCCTAACATTAAGGCATAAATTATTATAACCAGGGTCCGTTATCAAATTTATTAAATTCTCATATACTTGTATTTTGATTGGTCATTGCAGCTTATGTAACAGGTCATTATATGACCCATGTCCTTTAGGCATACATGAGAACTATATATTACTAGGTTTATAAAAAATAAAAATTTACTGAATCTAAGGAATGGAATAGCTATTCTTTGCCGACATTGTCAAAAATTTTCCTTAAATAATATTTAATAAAAAAAGAGAGCTGTAATATGCATACTTATATTTGATATTTAATAATAATAGTAATATACATACTTATATCTGATATGTAATAATAATTTTTAAATAATTTAAGTAATTTTATTACATTTATTTCTTTTAAAATGAAATATAGTGTATTAGTAATTAAAAGTAAAAAAATGATATAGTAAAATTGTAGTTCAATACAACGTATTCTCACCCAAACACCCCTTTTAGAAAGAATCTTTATGTATACAAGTATAAATTTAATATGCCGAAAAACTTTGTCGTTTACAAAAAAAAAAAGGACGACATGCGTTGAACGGATGTCATAATTCGTTGAAAAATGCACTCCTACCCTATCTAGACGTAAACTCTTTTCGAAAGTAACTCAAATTTGATACAGTAGTTGTTAATAAAAATGAACACGGCTATGGCCCCTGTCTAAATGATTGGATTTCTCTCTGTATCAATTCGCTTGAAAATGATTGGATTTTCTGTGTGTCAATTCGCTTGAAAATGAAACAGAACTAGTGCTTTTAATTTAATTAAATAATTGAATATGAAGTTGTTAGATTCTGTTAACAAACATGATAATTCCTGTGTAGCGAAGGAAAAATATTTTAAATCAGTTAATTTATGATATTTGTGCTCTATAAATTTACATTGCGCACTGTTTTGTAAAAATAAAAATATCAATAAGAACACCGGATTACGTATCTTACTGTTCTTTCTTTTATATATATATATATATATATATATATATATATATATATATATATATATATATGTATTTTATATATATATATATGTATGTATATTGACCACAAATATTATCTATATATATATATATATGTGTGTGTGTGTGTGTGTGTGTGTGTGGTTAGTAAGTAATCCTT
>CAHIKZ030000005.1:405000-465000 GCA_903632075.3 Acanthosepion pharaonis
ACGCGATGTATCCTTAAATGAATTTTTAAGACTCGTAAGTCTGATATGTCAGTTTCATTTTTTTTTTTACCTGAGCTCATATTGATTTATTTTCTCTGTAATTTTTACCTCAATTATTTTTTTCTCTCGCCCCCTGTATTACTAGTTCCCATATTGTTGTAATGGAATGTTCCACTCTCCCTATTACCTATTGTGGACTGACTATATCAGTAATATATGTAGTGTGCCCAGGACATACCAGCGCCTGTCTGTCTATCTGTCTGACTGACTTCGGGAAGTGTTAGTCTTTCAGTAGTGTATTCTCTTTTACAATAAACATCTCTTTCTTTCATCTACGTCCGTGTTGCTGTTTTTTTCCAATCAAGTACCACCTTTGTCTGTTTTTAACTTTTTTAAGGATACAACAGTATCCATGTCTATGCTTGGCTGACTTAGGAGATTTTTGTAGCTTAGCATATGTGCTGATTCCTTAAGTTTTCGTATTTTGTTTTTAAGGAAAATCATTGTATTTTCAGGATATGGAGACATTACACTTAAATTGACTTACGGTCTCTCAGGATCAGAATTGGTGGTTTCATTACTGAAGCACGTTTATCATCTTTCGTTCAATCGAAAGAAAAGTTTTGCAAAAGAATATTCGCTTGTTTAAAGTTCGTAAATGTGTCGTCTATTTGCGTGACTCCCCTGCATTTTGTCATTTTGATTTATTTAGGGAAGACATTCGAATAATCCAGAATGTACACTGAGAACAAACCACCTGCATATGGATACAAAATGAATTCAGTTATATAGACAAAAATAGAAAATGATGTAAGGCCAGGATGGGTCTTCTCGCTGAATATCCTCAATCTTTACTGTAAAGCAATCCTGACGGAATCATTCCGTAATTTACTATTGACGGCCACAAAAGACAGCAATATCATGCAGATATAATGTTGATAGCAGATACAGAAAGGAAGATACAGGAACTCGTACATAATATAATACAGAAAAGAGAGAAGAAAAGGACTATGCATCAGTTGTAAAAAAGCTGAATATACGAGGTATGTCTGACAAGTAACGAGACTGGTGTCACAATTTATTTCAATCTCAAACAACAAAGTTTATGGTTTCCCTTCAAAACAATCCCCTTTCAAGTCTAATGCACTTTTCCATCCTTCTCTTCCATGTACTGCTGGAAGGATTCTTCTTAGATGACTTTTAGCTCCGTCGTTGCAGCCCACTGGACGTCCCTCTAATAATCTTCTTGAACTTGGGGAAATGAAAAAGCGACATAGAGCAAGATCAGGTGAATATGGAGGTTGTTCCCATACGGCGATGTTTTTCTTGACCAGTAACTGCCGGATGCTCAAGGCGTTGCCAGCAAGTGCATTGTCGTGCTGAAGCAGGCACAATTTGTCCACAGTACTGAGTATGACGATAAACTACATCCGGTAGCATGACCTCTGATCAGGCGATTGGAGTTTTTGAGAAGCGTGGAATCACCTCTTAATAGCTGTTCTTCCCAAATCCACCCTGAGCCTGGCTGAGAGCACCTGTTAGTGTCCCAGCTAAGGGCAAATAGTGAAAACAAAAACAAAACATGATGAAATTATAAAGATACTATTTTATAGAATGACCAACAATACATTTTATCTATAGCTGAAGGTATACAATTACGCTTAAATTATATTTAGCAGAAGCCTTAAAATTGTGTTCACAATATTTTGATTTTGGCATAAATAACCCATAGAGCTATTGATATGCCGCTAAACAAAAGCAACCAGCCAACAAACAATACATTTTATTTGTAGTTGAAGCTATATAATTGTGCTCAAAATATTTAGATTTCGGCATTAAATAACCCATAGAGGTGTTGATATGCCGCTAAACAAAATCAACCAAGAACAAACAATACATTTTATCTGTAGTTGAAGCTATAAAATTGTGCTCAAAATATTTAGATTTCGGCATTGAATAACCCATAGAGGTGTTTATATGCCGCTAAACAAAATCAACCAACAACAAACAATACATTTTATCTGTAGTTGAAGCTATAAAATTGTGCTCAAAATATTTAGATTTCGGCATTAAATAACCCATAGAGGTGTTGATATGCCGCTAAACAAAATCAACCAACAACAAACAATACATTTTATCTGTAGTTGAAGCTATAAAATTGTGCTCAAAATATTTAGATTTCGGCATTAAATAACCCATAGAGGTGTTTATATGCCGCTAAACAAAATCAACCAACAACAAACAATACATTTTATCTGTAGTTGAAGCTATAACATTGTGTTCAAAATATTTAGATTTCAGCATTAAATAACCCATAGATATTGTTGACATATCGCTAAACAAAAACAACCAACCAAAATGAAAAAAATTTTCACGACATTAATCCATAAAATATCCGACAATTTCTTAAAGAAATCAAACTGTATTCCAAAATATTACTTCAACAAAAGATAAAATACGCCAATTGTCCTCTCTAGTAATTATGTCCATAGAAACATGTACAAGCACAAAAGTTGAGTATCATTTACCATGTATTCAATTGTGACTGTAGAATAACATATATTTAAAATTTCGCTATTAAATGACCCATGACGTGTTGATATGACGTTAAACAGACATACAAATACGATGTGTCCTGCCACAATTCTCGTCTCTTCTCATACACTGAGCGAAGAAAAAAAAACAGACCTCGTATGGTTGTCTGAAAGAGGAGCAGCCTAATATGCAAATTATGAATTGCAGACATCAAATTCAAGCAACTAATAAAAATTTAAATATCTAGGAAGGACGGCAAATGTGACACCGAAATCCGAAGTTACATTGACATGATTCTACGAAAAATGTGAAGAAACGGGAAAATTCGTTAGGAACAAAAATAACAAAAAGTGCTTAACGGTGAATGTGTAACGATGGAGTAAAAAACTTTAAACTAATGTGTACGCTGCGATGTTGGTGTACAAGTATGTTGGTGTACTCTGAATATATTCTTAATTGACACGTATTATTAGCAGTTTGGATTATAAATTCTTTATCACAATTGGTCCCCCAAAACGGAAATTACTTATGACTGAACTTTATAGTATGCACGGAAGTCATGCATACTCCCCTGTTGGATATAGGACCACAGATTCACTACACTAAGTGTCACTGTTGTAGTTTCTTTAGCCCCTATGAAACCCCACTCTTCTAACGTAGAATTGCCCACTGGTTGAGAACCCTTGCTCTAACAAGTCGATTTTTACGGAGTGGTGTTGCTAGCTCCAAGTTCAACAAGTTTTGAATTCAGAGATTTCTCTGAGACTGGCCAACGAGCAAAACTCGGATTATTGTTATTATTTGATTATTTTTGCTTTGTTGTTAAACCCTAGCAGCGGGGAGAAGGTGCAAGTTTATGCCTTTCCAAGGGTATTTCAGCAAAAGTGAATGCAATGGCATAGGCTAGAATTTAAACTCTAGCCTATTAATCCATTTTCAACGCTGATATCCACGACACTACGAGAACAAATTTATTTAACGGGCACATTCACCAAATGAAGGACTATCACTAACGTAATTTTGAATTTCGCCCATCGATTGGTCGATGTCATCAAACTAGGTGGGACGTCAAAGGAACGTCTAATGATACTGGTTCTCTTTTCATACGAAACTGTTTTTGATGGTTGAGGGGTAGGAGTTGTTCAACTGAAATCAGGTATACTTGAAGATATATATATATATATATATATATATATATATATATATATATATACACCTACTGAGCCAGACTAGATGTATCTAGGTCTACTCTACGGTTGTATTGAGCGCTTTTGTTAGTTAGTTGTTTACTCGTATCGGGGTTTTTTCTTTGGGCTTCTGTGCGATTTTTTTGTCGGCAGAAGTTCATGTTTGAAACTCTTTCTTTTTTTAAACTTTTTTTTTCCCTCGAGATTGATTTGATTATTAGCAAATCAAAATTCGAGGGTTTTTCGAAACGAGTCTAGTTATCTATCTATCTATCTATATATATATATATATATATATATATATATATATATATGATTGATGTATACGGAATAAATTCGAATAACCAACAATTACTATTCTTAAAAGAGTGCTCAATACAGAGTAAAGCGAATAAAATTATTTATTTAAAAATTATAACATAAATATGTCATAAAATCACTACAAAAATAGCCATTTTGTTTCAACACCTCTGGTGTCTTATCAAGTGATCATGTTGAATGTAATATCTACATTCAACATCTGACCCTGACAAGCGGTTTAGTTTTAGACCGACTCTGACGAGCGATTTATTTATTTATTTATTTATCTGACCCTGACAAGGGGTTTCATTTTAGACCGACCCCGAGGAGCAGTTTATTTATATATCTAACCCTGACAAGTTGTTTATTTTTAGACACTGAGGTGTAGTTTATTTATATATCTGACCCTGACGAACGGTTTATGTACTTATATATCTGACTCTCAGGAGCGTTACATTTATTTATATGTCTAACCTGATAAGCGTTTCATTTATATACAGACCTAACGGATGGTTTATTTAGATACCGACCCTGACAAGTGGTTTATTTACTTATATATCTGACCCTGACGAACGGTTTATTTATTTATATATCTAACCAGGCGAGTGTTTTAATTTATATACCTGACCCTAGTGAAATATGTTTTTTATTAATATATATGAACCTGACGAGCAGTTTATACGATGCAAAGCTATTTGGACTATTTTTTTGGTTTCTAATTACTTTTTTCTATTTCATAATACTTTGCTTTTTCTAATGACTCTTCGGATTTTGGTGACACTTTTGTCGTCGTCTGTTAAAACACTTGCCTGTTTTTTGTTTTTTTTAATATCATTTGGGAACCTTTGTGATTTTCGCCTTGGTTGATTGCTGTCTCTAATTCTTCGTTCGCATCTGTAGATATGGCACAGCAAAATATAAGAACTTGAATGGCATTTATGTTCTTATATAATTTAATAAATGGATTAGCCCAAATTAAAAAGGGTATTTTATTTCATTTCTATTTAAATAAACCTATCTAATCCGTCCGTCACGGTTAACGACTTCGCATTTAATAGGTCGCTCGGTAATTCCCTTGGCTGGTAAATCCCTCGCCTGAAATTTCCCACATTTGGTAAACTCATTTTCAACGTAATTCCCTCAAACAGATATACATCATTGGAAAATATATCAACAGGTGTTTTTTTATCGACAAAATATGTCTCTATCTATAAAAGGCAGGATTTGTGTGTGTGTGTGTGTGTGTGTGTGTGTAACGAATGCACGGCCGCAATCTTCGACGGATTTGCACCAAAATTTACATGCACACGCTCCAAGTTAGCGGGAAGGCCAAGACTGACATTGCATTTCCCAACTCCCATCGATAGTGGAAATAATCGAGTTTTTCATGCTTCTACGGCATGTAGTTTCCGGCCATTTTGTACTGGCCAGAGTGAGATCCTATAGCTGGCTGCCACGAATAGGCAGGAAGATTCTATTGGCCAACGTGAGAGCCAACAGCTGACTGACACAAATGTTAACTAGCATGCTAGCATGCAAAAAAATTGATAGCTGCATTCGTCACGAGTGGGAAAAATTTAAATCTGCATGGCATTTTACTCCAATTGGCTCATTCGCTTACTTAAACTCAGCGTTGATTCTGATTCCGCAGAACTGGGTTGGGTGTGAAAAAGTATTTGTATTTCATTCAGTTTTTTCCAGTTACGAGTCCTCTTTTTAAAGCGTTTTGTGTTCATTTTGTTTAGTTCTTTTTTCGTAACAGATTTAATGTTTAGTATAGAGCTTAGAAAAAATTCGCAGTGTGAGATAGGCAAGAAGTAAGGCAGCATGTAAGATGTAGCAGCATCAGCAGGGCAAAGGGCACTCCTTTAAAGGCAAGGAAGGGCAAAAATATGTTAAGTCAAGTGATAGCAATTGCTGTATGAGTCGTACGATTTTTGAATCAGGAACGGGCAACTCCGGGACATGCTGCTAGTCATCAGATATTACTTATATTGTGCCACAACAACAGAGCATTTTAAACGAATTTCAAAGATAGTATTTCGATATTTGTCTACTTAATTTATTCGAAACAAGGAGATAATGCCACTAAGACGCAATGGGTTACTGGGAGTGAAAGAGAATTAAAACACTTTACAAAGAACCAGAAACCTAATCCTCAATATGAAAAGATATCAGGTGCATGTCTGAATTTCTGGGATGAGGATTTATCATTATTTACATTCGGACTATTTTCCTCATCTTCGTTTCAAATGTTGCAAACTTCGTCCTTCTTCAGGTTTTTATCGATCTGAGTAATGTTTGGTTTGGTTTATTTTGTTTTACGGCATATCTGCCTAAATGCGTTATTTAATGCCGACAAGAATTTTAGAAGAGATTTGTATCAATACAATATATATTCTTTGTAAGAAATCAGTTTGTAGATCAGGTTTCATTGACGTAGTTTTGTAAAGCGGGTTTTTGTTGAGAGTCAAATGTATTCCTGGTAATTTTTCTTTTCAAAAATGTATTGCGTGTAATTTTTTTTCAAAAATGTATTCCCGGTATTTTTACCATAAAAATCTATTTTTATACGTTCATAGTGTTTTGATCTCAGTTTGATGTTAACTATTGTCCATAGTTGGTATCCTAACAGGTGCTACCACCACGGGTCAGGGTGGACCTGAGAACGACTAATTAAGAAGTGGTTTCACCTTCCTCAGAACCTCCCCATCAGAGGCCTTGCTGCCGGATGTATTTCATCGTCATACCCAGGAGGTGAGTAATCTTCACGGACATTCGAACTAAACACTTTATTTAATCTACAGTGTTAGACTGTTCTCGTTCCGTTGACTCTGTCTAATGATGTCTTGTCTCATTCTTATTTAGTATTGCTCGCAACTTCACATCAAAGTCTTTAAATGTATTTTTCTTTTAGGAATATATAGTAATTCTAGTGTGAATCAATTTATTCGGTCCAGTCAATTAAGTGTCATACGTCATATACGCTTTGGCGATCATGTAGCTTTCGATTCATGACTGACTAGGCAGAAAATCTTCCCGCAGTAGGTTGCCATTTTTTCGACATTAAGCTGGTTGCCAATCAAGGCTACAGGACCTAGTCTATCCTACTATTCGACCCATAGCTGGAGGAGAAGTGATGTGTTATATAGGAATAAAGTGTCGCTACCGACACTTGAGTTTGAACATAGATCGCCAGTGAGCAATCACGGGCAATCCCATTATTGAACTAAGTAGACCACGTGACCATAGAGGAAACGCATAGGCAGGAAGTAGCGTGACGTCAAATTAGTCGTTATTCCTAGTCTATCCTCTATTACTATACGGGCATCCCGAGGCGGTGTTATCGTTAGCAACCTTGTCTGGCTAGAACAATTTCGACTGAGTAGTGAGTTCGATCCTCACTGGGTGCCCCATACTTTCGGCCATGTGCCACATCTAAGCTACGTTTGGAAACTCAATATCCTCTATTATTATACGGATAAGTTTAATAAAAGTATATTAGCAATTATTAACACAATATTATCCAAACGATGGACAGCTGATGATGGCCAGAAGGTACTTGGTCGAAAAGCTGGGCATATAAAAACATCTGTAACAAGCAAGATATGAAGAATAATTCGAAAAAATAAAAGTGTTTTAGCAATTACTCATCTCAAAATGAAATATTACGGCTTATCAAACCTTTGCAGTTTAACTAAAGCAAGAAAATATTTTTAGAATGTAAGAATTTGTAGAAGGTGGATAATATTGATAAAAGTCCTACTAATTAAAATATAGATATTACACATTGTTAATTTTATCTACAGTCCCCTTTGAGAAGATTCCTGAATATAACAAATTACTTTTTTTTCTGTTAACTTTATATCTGATCAACCTACCTCTACCTTCAACACCCTTTCAAAATAATTCAACTTCATATTTGTCTACAATCACGACACATTTGTCGCTGACATATTTTCCGCAATTGCCAATGATGTCTTTGTTCCGGTTTATCATGACATGAAAGAAGAACTCACCTACCTCTACCCTCTGATCTTACCTTTACTATTTAGCGTAGATCTGACATGCAATTGGTTAATCAAGACATACCCACAAGTCTAAATTTAATTCTTTAACTTTCTGAAAAAAGGTAACAATTTGTTTTTAAATTTCCTTAAAAATTATCCAATCGCCAGTTACTTAACATCACCTGAAGAAGTACAATCAAAGTACTGAAACATGAAAGATTTTGTACAGCGATTTCAACATGTTTTTATTGTAATCTTTTATATATATATATATATATATATATATATATATATATATATATATATATATATATATAAAGTGGAAAAAGAATGTAAAATAAATTGGCTAAATTCTATACACAAAACACATTATTTAAAAATTAAAAATATTTTCAAAATCAAGAATTCTCAGCGTCTCGGTCATCTGCATATATCCATAATAAACGTATAAACAGAATATATATATATATATATATATATATATATATATATATATATATATATATATATAATTACATGAATCATTCATACAAAAAACAAATATAGAGGTTAATGATTTAAATGGCGAGAATACATCTTCGCAAACAATTTCAATAAGCTGCACTAACCCCGAACCTGTATATGAATGATATGATCCCTGTTTATAAATTGAACTGCACCTGTAATCGAAATTAAAATAACTGATCCAAAGTGCAACTTTCGGATAATAAGTGTGACATTCCTGTAATTATTGAACAATATAGTTCATGCCACATTGACGGAAAACCTACCAGTACAAAAGAATTCTCCTATTGCTATATTTGTACAAAAACGCACAACCTTAAAATTTAAAATTCAAACGCTGCGTTGCGACCGCACGTTCCAAAACAATAACACATTTCTCATAGCATTTTTTCGGATTACATCTATATTTCCGTTGTCCTCTTATTACCGAGAAGTAAAAAAACAAGAACAAATCTATTTCCATACCTGAGGATGTCTGTAGGAACAGACGAAAGCTTGTAAAAAATTAAAAGACCTTATGCAACTGGAATTTATAAACAGGGATCATATCATTCATATACAGGTTCGGGGTTAGTGCAGCTTATTGAAATTGTTTTGCGAAGATGTATTCTCGCCATTTAAATCATTAACCTCTATATTTGTATGAATGATTCATGTAAATTATAAATTGAACTGCACCTATAATCGAAATATATATATATATATATATATATATATATATATATATATATATATATATACTCGACGCTCCCATCAAATTCGACGATTGAGGGTCAAGCAGATCAGTTCCAAGGAAACTGAGAGCCCGACATACCACATGAGATTTGATTATAGTCGTGAAGGTTTTGTGCAGGACCAACCACACTTTTTGAAGGGCCGAATACAGAGACTTGGTGTACTACGTGCCACAAGGTCCCCAAATGACCCTCCGCAGGTTTTGTTGTTCCTTAGCAGAGTTGTTCTTCTCCAAGACCAGTTGCCCTCCAAGGCTATAGAACCCAGTCTGTCCTGCTATTTTGCCCATAGCTGGAGGGAGAAGAAGAGGATTCATAGCTTTCCCAAGAGTATTAACACGTAAGTGAATGTAATGGATTTGACTCTCCGATTCCTCAATCCAAGCCGCTATATATTACTCCACCGTGCCTCCTTGTCATATATATATACATACATATATATATATATATATATATATATATATATATATATATATATATATATATATTTTAATTGTATATGTTGTAATTGCTGTTCATGTTGTAGTTTTTGTTGCTGTAAGTGCTGTTATTGTTGTTGCTTTTGTAGCATCGACATTTGAATCATGATAGCTTTTAGTTCTTTCATTATGCTGTACTCCGCTGAATATGTCGTTGATTAATTTTTAATACCTTTGTCTTGTTATTTCTCTGTAGTCCTGTAAATATGACGTCTCCTTGGTGAAGTGGTAAATATGACGTCTCCTTGGTGAAGTGGTAAATATTACTGAATATCCTATTACGACGTGTATGATACGTATATTCTATTTTTCCTCGTGTAAGTTCAACGAGTACTCGTCATCACTTTTATAATGCTTGTTGTAGGAGAGACTTTGTAAATCACAGATACAACAATAGTAACGCCTTCAAAAAATAATCGGCCAGACGCCGCTAATTCCCATATATAGATTCTTCCTTTACCCGTAACGTAAACTAATTATTTGAAGATGAGGTCGACTGTGCTTGCTCTCTGGCGATCCATGTTCAAGCCCAAGTGTCGGCAGCGACAATTTATTCTTACATATATATATATATATATATATATATATATATATATATATATATCCCTTCGCTAGTAGACATAATTACAAGCATTATACTACTAATAATCCACAGAATGATGAGATCCTTATGTATAAAATGGATATGGTGTATTTTTTTTTTATTCAGCTAGTACTTTCAGAAGTGTTTGTTGGGATGTAGTATTTTTGGATGTTTTTCAATCCCAAATTTTATAAAACATCTTCTATAAAACTCTTTAAGACAAATATCTTCCACCCCCCCCCCTTGACCACTGTCTCGTGCCTTTCGTCTGACTGAAACATTGAAATTGATAAATTCTGGACTATTTTCACGATGTTTTTGGTTTTTTTTGTTTTTTTCTTGGAGCTTTCACAGCTTAAATTTCTATTTCTTACACAAACTCAGTCCATATCGGGGTTGATAAGACAGACGACATATATATATATATATATATATATATATATATATATATATATATATATATATATATATATATATATATAATTATTTACTTATTACTATTCTGTTTCCCGGTGTGTATTTTTCAAAATAGACATTTGTTTTCCTTGGACGGTCTCGAGGTCTACACTTATTTTTCTCATTTTCAAATACGGCTTGTACCAGAGGTGCCGACTCTTCGTAATTTCATTCCTTAACGTTATTACTCCATTCACGTTGTTGAATTCTCAGATCCTTTTTTTTTTCCTCAGAGGAAGACTGCCATATATGTATGCATTTAGAAAATCTTAAAATCGAAAGAAGAATCTGCAATGTTGTCGGTCCTGATCTGGTATCTCGGCGTCAGTCATTTTCCCGTCGCTGTAAGATGGTTTCCCTGCATCTTTTCTATAAATATATTCATAGTAATTTTACTTATAAACTTCCCTTTTTTGTATCTAAACTTTAAGAATTTAAGCGCAGTACTGGGTGGGTAGCTAGGTCTCATCAATTTACAGTTGACTTTACTAAATATAGACGAGATCTTTACATTTGCTTACGCACAAATACTCTTGGGAAAGGTATGTATCCAGCTCTTCTCTCCCCAGCTATGGGTAAAATAGTAGGATAGACTGGGTCCTATATATTGCTTAGCAACCAGTCTACTACCGGAAAAATTGCCTAGTCAGTTATGAATCGAAAGAGGGAAAGCATGTATCATGTATAGCACTTGACTGACTGACTGTCGGACTAGATTGTCATTTTACACTTGAAATGGCTAGATATAAACCGTAAGTTCTATGCTAACAGTTTCTTCACTCGTACGTCGTTTGTTGAATTCTCTTCCGGTTTATTGCTTCCCAGTCAACTTTGATCTTCAAAAATTTAAATGTAATGTCAATCATCATCTTCTGTCATCTTGAATCCTATTCTTTTAACTTTCTCTCTTGTTAATAATGGTTTCTTTCTCAGATTCGTTCACCTTGAGTCTTAGTGGCTTTATTATCTTGCTTTGTCTTAAATGATTAATATATGTGTGTCTGCGTGCTTGTGTCATTGTAGATACCTCACTTTCAGCTAATGGCTACTTGTTTTTTTTACAGTTCTTTGTATTATTGTAGAGATCTCGCTTTTCTGAATGATATTTTCGCAGTTCGTCGCTTTTGATGGCGAATCATTCAAAGAAATTCGTCCAATCTGCAATCAAAATGCGCATTTCTCTTGAAATTTGGTGGGGGAGAAATCAGCTGATTGATCGGATCGATTTGTAATCGATTTGCGACTTTGTGCACTGACCATGAGATCTATTTACGGCTTCACTTGCACTCGCGTTCACACGCGCGCTCGTGGGCGTCGTTCAAGATTTTCAATCGATCGAAGAAATATGATCGAATCGAAGCCTTTACGTTTGCCTCTTTTGTTGCAACCTCCTTTATTCTCAGTGACATTTTCAATAGCCAGAAGAATTTAATATGACTCAAAGACAAATTATTTGCAAATTATAATTCTTTATGATTTTCGCAGCTGTCTTCCCCGAAACAAAGAACCGTTAAAAAATGCTTCATCTCTTTTCATTCTTCAGATAAAAATAAAAATGTTTCCCATTTTTTTTTCTCAAAACAGATTGTGGAATATATGATCAATACTTCTTCTGTAAACAAAATATTGAATTGATGCTACTTCTATCTATGTGACATGTCAATTCATGAGGTGGGGGATCACGGTTATCCACAACTTCCTCTTCTTTGTAGCGCCAAACAATATTTGGTCTTTTCTATCACACATGGTCGCCCAACCATTTGAACAAGCGATTTATTCGTTGCCTTCAACATATCCTGTGAGCGTCAAATTCTCCAAGCATCCTTTTCTCATTAAGTTCTCCAGAAATTCCAATTCTATCTTTCTGATTCTAAGTATAAGTGATCTTTTTCTTTTTTTCATTTTTATGCTCAGTCTATCAGGATCAAAAGTGTAGCACCTGTGTATGATCCACAATCTTTCTACAATCTATCATATTATTCCACTATTTTGGGTTTATGACCATTACGCTCTTTTCAAATTTGATTAGATAAAATTGCGTATATATATATATATATATATATATATATATATATATATATACTAGCAGTAGAGCCCGGCGTTGCCCGGGGATATAACACTAAGAGATAGATCAAGTATCCACCATCATAAAGAGTGAAAAATAAAATTGACAAAGATTATTGTTTAAGGTTGACGGACACGCATGTCTTAAATTAGTTTTTTTTTTTTTACGAATTGGTCAAACCCAAACTCAAACAAAAACATTGTTTTCAATCGTTATGAGTCTACTGATTGAATAGAATTTTATTATAAACAATTGTCTTGTAAATGGAATTTTTAAAGCATTCTGAATGTAAAAATAAAGAAAAAAGTGTGCAAGACAATAAGAAACACTACATGCCAAAAAAAAAAGTTAAGTTTTGTTGAAATGAAATCGGTTGAAAAATGTAGGTAGCCTTTCTGTAATCTTTTAGTTTTACAATTTATGATTTTTACTTATTGAATACAGTAAAAAAAAACTTGCATATTTTGCTTGTGGTGATTCATAATTAGAATTCTGATTTGAATATATTTTCCACTCGTTGTTTCTAATACAAAAATTATTAACTTTATTTGGGTTTATTAATTATGATCTAATAAATCTTATTCATTTAGTAGCCTTTCTGTAATAATAATCTTTGACAATTTATGATTTTTACTTATTGAATACAGTAAAAAAATTGACACCATGTGTATTTAAAGTAGTTTCCCGTTCCGGTTATTATTTTTAGTTAGGACTTGTGTATGTTTAGATTTCATTATCTTTCCCTAAAGATAAAGAATTTATCCGATGTTTGTATTCGTACAATCAGTAAAGATCGTTAGATTATTGTTTAAGGTTGAGGGACACGCATGTCTTAATTAGTTTTTTTTTTTTTTTTTACGAATTGGTCAAACCCAAACTCAAACCAAAACATTGTTTTCAATCGTTATGAGTCTACTGATTGAATAGAATTTTATTATAAATAATTTCTTGTAAATGGAATTTTTAAAGCATTCTGAATGTTAAAAATAAAGAAAAAAGTGTGCAAGAGAATAAAAAACACTACCTGCCAAAAAAAAAAAAGTGATGTTTTGTTTTATCGGCTGAAAAATATAGGAAATCCGATGTGAGTTGTCCCCCTTTCATTTTTACGATGTCTCTTAATCGTGTTTTCAAATTGATTTTGTGCAAAAACAATTATATTTTCCCATTTTTGGCGCTGTTAGAACAACCACAAGGTAATTTTATGTAGTCCTGTGAAGTTTTGTTGAAATCGGTTGAAAAATGTAGGAAATCCGATCCAATATATAAACGTTACAGACACACACACACACACACACACACACACACACACACACACACACACACACACAATCTGCGTTTTATAATAAGTAAGATACTAGACTCCCCCGTCGAATTCGACGTATGAGGGTCAAGCAGATCAGTTCCCAGGAAACCGACAGCCCGACAACAGCACATGAGATTTGATTATAGTGGTGAAGGTTTCGTACAGGACCATCCACACTTTTTGGAGGGCCGATTACAGAGACCTGGTGCACTAAGTGCCACAAGGTCTCCAAACGACCCACTGCAGGTTTTGAATTCAGAGTTGTCCTTCTCCTAGACCAGTTGCCATCCAAGGCTATAGAACCCAGTCTGTCCTGCTATTTACCCATAGCTGGAGGGAGAAGAAGGGGATTCACACCTTTCCCAAGGGTATTAGAACGTAAGTGAGTGTAATGGATTAGACTGGAATGCGAACTCGATTCCTCAATCCAAGCCGCTATTCATTACTCCACCGTGCTTTTTTTAATTTTATATATATATATATATATATATATATATATATATATATATATATATATATATATATATTCTCAAAGATGAAAAAAGAGGCTAGGGCAATGTCTTACTAGGGAAGGATTACGAAAATGTCAATATGAGCCATTATTGTACTTAATTAGCTTACAAAAAATTTTATCTTTGATGTGAATACTACCTAATGAAAAATGAGATGTAGTAGAGAGGGGGCGCCGGTATCATAATTCGGGGTAGGCATGAGACCCTTGCAGTGTTCCTTGTGGTTGTCCATAGTATCACAATTTGTACGAAGATCTTTTGAAAAGTTTGATCAGATTTTGGAAAGCAGATGTAGCTGAAAATCTTCCAACATAATTCGTATATGACCCGTACACGGGTATGATAAGTACACGTATATGATAAGCACATTTCTAGTAGGCAACTTTTATCTTTTGTCAACTATATATATATATATATATATATATATATATATATATATATATATATATATATATTATATAGTTATATATATATATATATATATATATATATATATATATATATATATATACAGAGTTTCATTTTATATATGTGTGTAAGGTCAGTTGGGCACCATCTGTGAGAAAAAGAGCATCATGACGCAATTCACTCCGCCAGAAATTTGTAAACGGCATGCTGTACTGCTTGGCATTTGCACCGGAAGCTCCAGTACAAACATTTCAGTGTATTTGGGTGCTAATCTGATGATTAAAAAAAAAGAGAAATAAAACAAAGATAGCTGACTGGGTTCACCCTCATTCAACAGAGCTGGAATCAAGGGATTAAATGTTGCAATAAAAAATAAAACATAAAATATGTACTATTGATATTAGCGAAATACAATCTAAATTGAAATTACATTTTGAGTCGTGTTCGCTCTCTATCAGATCATTTGCTCAGCATGGAACATTGCCCACTGCACAGATGCTTGCCACCGGGGTGAAGCATGCTTGAAGGAAAGAAAACATGTCAATATAAAGGGAAAGTGTCTTCGCATGACTGTCACTCCTATGTGGGCCTGTACAGATAAAAGCAGTTACTGTACCACCATCAGCAGCCGAGGTATTTTTTGGATGAAGATCCAGGGTCACTTGAGACCAACTGATGCATCATACATACAAGTTGAAGGTTGACATCTGCTCACTAGTGATCTCCTCTACCAGAAATTTCAGAAGGATTATGTCTATATTGTTACTTCAGGGATTTCCCCATTCACATGTTGAGAATAGACCAAAACTTTAATATTTTGCTCCAATTCATTTAAAAAAAAACTATTTTTATACAACTACTGCTACAAAAAACAGCAGCAGTTTCTTCAACTAAGTTTTCATTAGATGATGGCTTTGGGATTTCATATATGGATTTAGGACTGAAGTATCATTACCACTAACCCAAGGCACTCCAGTAATACCTCACAATAGACTTTTCTGGACTCTTGTCACAGTACGAGAATACCAGATCCAGGCAAATGCAGCTTCTACCTGATTTTAGAAACTCTTAAAATATTTCCTTTTTTCTGTTGCTAACAAAATCTGAATTTAATCAGGTATATGATGGTTTTTCTTTTTATTGTTCGGGTATCTGCATTGAATAGGAATCTCACTACACAGGAAGGATAGAAAAATTAGCAGCACCAGAAAGAAACACAGAAAGAGCTGAATATGGGATCAAGGCGAGGAGAGCACGAACATGACTTCCACACAGGAAAACCATATGCAAAGGATAAACACTGGAAACACAAGTAAGGATGAACAAAATTTCAGGTGACGGTGGGTAACACTCCTACTTTATTTCACAGAAATACTCTGTATCACATAGCAATCACATCATTTGCTCAACATGGCACACTATCCACTGCACTTTCTCAGAAAATGTGCCAACTTTTATTGGACCCAAAACATTCGTGGTCAGCTAGCAAGCATAACATCACTCAGTTCACTGTTCAGACTATTTTGTGTCTGATTTGTTCCTGAATATCAACAGTCCATCTAAATGAAGAAGGAGTTGATTCTCATTCATAGCAGTGCTGGGTGATGTAAGGGACTAGTGGCATGTTATTGAATTTACTTGAAACCTTTGCTGTATCAGATTTTAACTTTTTAACGCCAGTATTGACTCTTTTACCATCTTGAGTCGTGTTCGCTCTATATTACAGTTAAAGGTGTTGGAAACTATTTATGTCCAGTCCAGACAGCCCATCCTCTATAAACAGAGGGAGTGTTTGTTAGGACGTGACGTGATTACAATTTAGATTGTATTGCACCATAATTAATATTACATATCGTTTTGTTTTATTTTTTATTGCAATTTATAATCCCTCGATTCCCGCTCTTTTGAGTGAGGGCAAAACTGGTCGGCTGTGTTTGTTTTATTTCTCTTTTTTATTAATCATGAAAAGTAAAATTTGTCTTATTATTTTATTTCAATAATAAAATTCTATACTCCGCAGAATTTTTTTTAAGCATTTCACCCCTATCAAGGCAGATAGGAATGATAGAGGAAATGATGAGGAGAGGGATAGTGGATAGATCAAGGCAACTGGAGATGTCGATTGACATTACATTTGAATAATTGGAGATTATAGCTATCAGGGAAACAGGAAAAGGGAAGGGAGTTCCACAAGCGAGAGGTGCGAGATATGAAGCTATTGGAGTAGAAGAGGCGGCTACATTCAACAGTGTGAGGGTGAGAGCGGCATGCCAGCCTCGTAGGACGTTTGAATTCGCGAAGTCTGGGAACCAGCGAAAGCAGCTCCTCGGAGCAATTACCATGAAAGTATTTGTAAAAAAAAGACAGATGGAGGCGACGGCACGTCTGTGAGAGAGCGACTGCAGACAAGAAGCCAGATCAGGGCCAATTATATTGCATATATATATATATATATATATATATATATATATATATATATATATAAGGTAATGATTTGTTTTCTAATTCCCAAAACAAATGATTTTTATCATATGTTATCTGACATCGACCAAAGTTTTTGTAGCGATGTAAAATGATTTTATTTTAATTTATCATAATAAAAAATATTATAATATTTTGCTCTACTTTTTATTAGGCACATTTCTAAGAACTGTGGATTCATACTCCACCTGTTCTTTCTCTTATTATATATATATATATATATATATATATATATATATATATATATATATATATATATATATATATATATATATACATGTTTCATTCAATAATATAGACATGTTTTGTCTATTTATTTTATGTAAATTCTTTTCATAACGTCTGATAAGCTTAATAACATCATTAAACGAAGAAAGAAAATCACACTATTGATACATATTTTTAATCCAATATAAGCTTTCGGCTTACATAAGCCATTATTAAAGATGACAATTACTGTACAATATATTAAGCAATACACGGACAAGAAAGTGATGTTAGTCTGTTTTTGTTTACATGGATGATTTCGAAGCAACGATAAACACGTGCATATAAGACGCTGGAAGTGAAAATCGCACCGCAGCTCACGAATGAGTGAATTCGAGAAGTATTAAGTATGAGATAGGAGTAAATGGTTGTCAAGAACGTAGATGCCAAGTTGAGGGCTGACGCCATCGGGAGGTCATTAATGAAAATCAAAAAGAAAGTAGGACGAAGAAAAGAGCCATGGAGAACACCCGCATTAGTGCGAAAGGAACTGGAAGTGTGGCCGTTCAGGATTTCTTTCATTTCACGATTGTATCAGTTCAAAAATTTGTCCATAGACACCGAAACTTTTCAGCTTGTAGAGAAGACTTTCATTCCAAACTCTGTCGAAAGCCTTCAAGATGTCCAAAACTAAAAACCCGGGATTCACAATTCTTATCTAAATCTTGACAGGCTCTTTCTGCAATTATTGTCAGTACATCAGCAGTTGACCTGAAGAAATGAAAGCCATATTGCTTGTCTGAAAAAAGACCCTGCGTTGTGGAGATGCTTAACCAATTCAGCATTGATTAGGACATTAGTTTACCCAAGATAGCAGGCTATACGCTGATAAATGGAGCAGTTGCAGGTTCACCTCAGTTCTTAAAAACTGATACAACAGATGGGGACTTCCAGCAGGCAGGAAAGCAAGAGGAAGACACTTAATTTTGAAGATGTTAAAATTAACAAGCCATCCTTTGCCCCAGTTAACAACAGCTTCCATTTTCGCCTTATCAAACTAATCATCCTTACACTCGAGACAGGAATAAATGGTTGTATCATCAGCGTAAATATCAAGTTGAGAGCTGGTGACATCAAGAAGGCCATTAATGAAAATTAAAAACAAAGTAGGGCCAATGATATTGACCTGGGGGACAACTGCATTAGCACAAAAGGAACTGGAAGAGTGGCCGTCCAGGATTTGATGAGAAAGATTGTATCATTTCAAAAATTTGTCCAGAGACACCGAAACTTTTCAGCTTATGGAGAAGACTTTCATTCCAAACTTTGTCGAAAGCCATCAGGATGTGCAAAGCTACAGCCCGGGCTTCACAATTCTTATCTAAATCTTGACAGGCTCTTTCTGCAATTATTGTCAGTACATCAGCAGTTGACCTGAAGAAATGAAAGTCATATTGCTTGTCCGAAAAAAGACCCTGCGTTGTGAGATGCTTAACCAATTCAGCATGGCCCCGGTTAACAACAGATTGGAGGTCGTTTTGGATATCAGCTGTCATTTTGATCTTAACAAACTGGTCAGCTTTACTATTTACTATTTAGGCAGGATTAACTGGTTGCGTCATCAGCGTAGATACCAATACGAAACCCACCAATTGTCTCTACCTATCCTGAGAATGACCATGTTCGAAAATTAAATACATTCCCATCCTTATATATGCATATAAAAATGTACATATTCAATTAAACAACAACAAAAAAAATCTTTGTAATGGTTAATAGTTTAAGAGAAATTATTAAACTGATTTCCTCATCTAAATTAATTTTCCTTAAAAAATGAAATAATATAAAACAAACACTTATCAATAACAGGTGCCCTAATTATATAGACGATAAGTTAATCAAATTTCACTTAAAAAAACAACAATTTTAATAAGAAGAAATTCAGTCATAAACATAATATTTACAATAACGCAATAAACAGATATTGCCAACATCAAATGCAACAGCAATAAAAAAAATCATATATATATGTATATATATATATAGTGAGGTAATGAAAGGTTGGCTAATCCGTGTGAATAATTCCAAAGAGGATGTAATCCAGAGAGCTCAATATAACAACAGAACAAATATTAATTAAATAATTAAAAAGAGACAACCTTAAGATTCATTTCCCTAGAAAATATATTTTTCCTGGTTCATCAGGTCACATCTCTACTTATAAAGTTTGTAACTATATATATATATATATATATATATATATATATATATATGGAGAGAGAGAGAGAGTAATGTCTCAGTTGTTATCCCGACATTTTTTTATACAGTTTATATATTTTAAAAACAAGGATCATAATATTCTTCCAGTGATTTGTAGGTTAATGCACCTTTGAAATTTTGTTCGCGAAAGGATTTCGCATTTTATATCATTAACTTTACTAATCTACTCTTTGTAGGAATGATTCATTGTAATATAAATAGTAGTGCACCACACACACACACACACACACACACACACACATATGTAGAAATGTAGTTTTAAGGCGGACTATATTTATGGGATGAAGTGCTCAATATCAGAGATAGAGCGTATGTAAATATAAAAGTGATCATTGAAGTCAACACTCAGACGCAATCGCCAGGCCGAGCCTGACGATTGTGTCTAATCCTTTAAATAAGCGCTTCATTTTGGTTACCATCAATGCCACCGGATGAAGACGATAACGACAATCCTGGTCTCTTTACATCCATAGTCTACAGATCTAATATGCCCTCATAATATGTATTTCTTATTCAGTAACCCTCTAATTTAAGTGACCTTTAGGCGTTGTAGGGAATGAACTAACAGTAAAACAGTAAAAAAATAGACAAAAATGAGAGATTATATATATATATATATATATATATATATATAATTAGGAAAAATCCACGACCACCGCACTACCGGGGTTTCGATCACACGATCTGGTCAGAGTAGTTACTTGAGGATGGTTAATCCGTAACAGTATATATGATCGCTTAAATAAATTAACAAAACACCACGTATATCAGAGGGGAGGGCCAAGAGAAGTGTTGGAGGTGCCGGAAACACACAAAAAAATGTTCATCCGAGCTCGTACTGACTCGGAGTATATTTATTGCTGTGTCTGTTAGAATCTGACAAAGATGTGTTTCATAAATATGGCAGTGTTTATAAAACTGCTTTAAAAAATATTGGCTACAAGTATGCTGAAATCAAGTTAGATTTCTGCGGAAAAGAAATCGGAATTATTTGGTACACCCCCCATTTAGCCAATTGGTCAGTACTAAGTTAGGCCAGAAGTTCCTCCATTTAATTGATAAACTTAGTAAAATATTTAACAAAAAAGAAGATGGCGTCGTCATAATACTGGTGAATAAGGCTTCATAATCCAGGAGTTGGTGTCTTCATAATACTGCTAAATTATGCAATAAAACTCTGTTATAACATCACCGATAATCCTGACAAGATTATAAAGAAATACAATAATACAGTTTTAAACCAGTTTAAAAATTTGTATAATAATGCACAATCCAAGATAAATCCTGTTGATAATATTAACCAATGAACTTGCAGGAATTCTAACGAATGCCCATTACGAAACAGATGTTTTACCAACTCTTTTGTTTATCTAAGTACTATTTCTGCAATAGAAAATCCGACTGTTTTATATTGGTAGTATGATTTTATTTTGAAAATTCCGACTTTAAAATCTTTCTCTTCGTACTTCAATGTAGTCAAAAGGCCCTATATATAAATATCATCAATCTTATTGCCACTATTCCTATATTCTGTTTACATTTATCAATCAAATTACCTTAGACTGCCTATGAAATCTACATATTATAAGTAGCACACGCGGACCATCTTTCTTTTTTATTACACACACACACACAGAGATAGATAGATAGAAAGATAGAGAGAGAGAGGGGGGAGGGAAGGAGGAAGAGAGAAAAATGAGTAAAATCCGACGGATTTTTAATTCATTTGTTTAAACATCTGAGTAGACGCTCTATTTTTTATTTAATTATTAAATAGTATTTTTATTTTTTTTTTAATTTACAGGACTAAATATTCGAGAAATCTTGTTAGAAAAATATTCATCCTCCGGCAGGATTCGAAACTGTGCCCCCTCGGTGAAACCAACATTAAATCTGATATATATAAAGGAAGAGCAGCGAGATATATAATCCGGTGTTCTTATAGATATTTTTTATTTTTACAAAATAGTGCTCAATGTAAATTTACATAGCATTAATATTATAAATTAACTGATTTAAAATATGCTTTTCTCGCTACACAGTTCTAACCGAGTTTCAAAAATGGAAGCTAAAAGCTTCGAATTTAATTTTGTAATTAAATTAAAGACATTAATCCCATTTCATCCTCAAGCGAACTTTCGAGTAACTTATTTTTAAATTACTGGGTTTTAAAGGCATGGCAAAAATCATAATTTACAGTTTCCAAGGATGCAGAGAAATCCATTCATCCAGACAAGGGGTGGTTGCGTGTTCAATTTATGAACTTTTGTTGTATCAGTTATCAGCTACGTTTGAAAAAGGGGTTATGTTTAGGTAGGGGTAGGGATGTATTTTTCATATATATATATATATATATATATATATATATATATATATATATATGCAACAAAATAAGTTTGTTATAAAAGCCTGAAAAATGCTTATTTTGTTGCATATATATATATATATATATATATATATATATATATATATATATATATATGCAACAAAATAAGATGTTATAAAAGCCTGAAAAATCCAAAATGGATACCAAATTCATATGGGAAAAGTTGATTGCATAAATCCTTAACTGAATGTCGCTGACAGGTTCGAATGTTTTGCATTACTTATTAATAAATAATGAAGAAGACAGACGACAATAATCAGTGGTCGAGTGTTAAGAACGAGGCAGCAGAAAATAACATTAAAGAAATCGACCTACATTTTAATAACTACGTATGCTATTGCTCACCGGCGAAATGAAGAGAACTTTTAATGCCGTTGTTTTGTTCCTTATTAAAAATCACTTAATACCTTTACGAATACACGAGGGAAAATTTTGCTAATTCACTCAAATTATCCAGAGAAAAAAGAAATGAATACTTTATATTATAGAATGATTTTTATAAAGTGGACATTGTTGTACAAAACAATTTCCCTGTATTTTTCTCCAAATGTCCTGATATTTAACTTGTTATGAAACCAAATCATGTTAGTAGATTTCATAAGATCTTTGTTCCTGGAAAAGTGGGCCCGTTTATAATGTTACTGTTCCGAAAATGAGCACCGAGTTCGTATCTCACCATCTAATTGCATATACAAATTGTAAAGCAGATAACGTCTTCATAATACTGCTGAATAATCAGCCTATATTTCTGAGATGAGGTATTATGTACACTGTTTACATTATTCGGTCTATTGTCCTCATCGTTGTTTCCATTTTTATCACAACATTTCGGCCTTTCAGTATCTGTTTATATTTCTGAGATGAGGTATTATGTACACTATTTACATTATCTGGACTATTGTCCTCATCTTTGTCGCCATATTTATCACAACGTTTCGGCCTTTAAGTATCTGTCTATATTTCTGAGATGAGGTATTATGTACACTATTTACATTATTCAGACTATTGTCCTCATCTTTGTTGTCATATTTATCACAATGTTTCGGCCGTTGTATCTCTTTTATTCTTCACCTGTGTTTTATTTCTCTCATATATATATATATATATATATATATATATATATATATGTGTGTGTGTGTGTGTGTGTGTGTGTGTGTGTGTGTGTGTGTGTGAATCTTTTGTTAGTGACGGCTTTCTATGGAACCCATTGCGCGGCAAGATATCAGTTGGAAGACATTGACCAACTTGTAGATGACTCTGGACGCCATCTGGAGGACCTGCCGACACCGATGTCTAACAGCAGAGACGGTTGGAAGGAACGAGTTAGGAGAATCCAAGAAGAATTTTGGATCTTATATACATATACATATATATATATATATATATATATATATATATATATATATGTGTGTGTGTGTGTGTCTGTGTGTGTGTATTTAGGCAGCAAATTCTCTTTTAGGCATGTCTGATTCAATAAATTACAATCATTATATCTGCTAATTTTTGACAAAATCCCTTCATACTCACGAATAACCTTCCGTGTATTGATGTTAAAGGATGAATGAAATGTGCTATAGCTGTTCAAATTTCTTTTATTTTTATTTCCCAAGTACTTTCGATCTTCTTCCAAGATCATCTTCAGGGTTGCAAGTAGTACAAAACTATATGTTGTTCATTAATATAAGTATTTATACAAAATTGTGCGTTGTTATCCATTGCCATATTTTTTTCATTATGATTTTAAATACAAAACGGTTGACAAAGTGCTAAGTGTTCATTAGAATGTGGAAAAATTATCCATTATGGAATTTTTCTTTTTTTTTCATTATAACATAGAGAAAAAAATTTGTGAGTATGAACAGATTTTATTAAAAATTAGCAGACACAATGACTGTAATTTACTCAATCAGATATATATATATAATTCTTCTTTCTTAAGGCTGCATCTGTTTTCTTTGTTGTTGCCCTGAACAGTTTTCTATTTCTGATAATTCGCTTTGAGTTGTTAAGACTTTCGTGTGGCCAAGTTTTACAATTTTCGTATATTATCGGGGTACCTTATTATTCACATTTGCAAGTAGATTGCCACTTCTATTTTTTTTTTTTTTTTTTTTCACCATTCGAGTATTTGTCCTGTTTGTAATTTGTTTGTAATTACTTTTTCGATCAAGAATCATGACAGATTGACCAGAGGAGTTTCCTCTAGAGATTCTATTGTAACGAATCAGGGGAATTCCTTTCCGGTTTCTGAGTCAGAGTCAAAGAGATTCCATTTGTGTTTTTTTTCTTTAAATTTGTTATGTGTTTTGTTTATTTGTTTGTTGTTAATTTTTTTCATTGGTTTTGTGCTCCACAATCCGCCACGGAATCCAATTACTATTGGTAATTTACCAAAGAGGTTAAACCCTTTCGCCTTGTTTGAGACGGGGATATATCTACCAGTATACTCTCGTCGTGAGAGAACTTTGAGTCCTGTTAATTTTTAGCTTCGGTATTAAAAAAAAAACAACTGGCAACTTTATATGAAACAGTGGTAAATGTTGATTTGTCTTCAATTCGATTGAACCTCAGTCGCCGCCTTCTAGCACTTTCAAAATAAAGGGTTGCTTCCAAGATCGTTATGTGATCAGTTTGTGAGACAATGTTGGGTTTACTTTTATAGGTGCTAAGACCTGACATAACCAACCGATTGATCAGACCGGGCTCTTCTCTGACCCCGCTCGTCAAGCCGATGTAGAGACCAATGAAGTGTCGGTTACCTTCACATGACCACTTACAGAACCGGGTCATGAACTGCTCAACCTCTAGGTTGCCGTCCTCATGCATTACGGGTCACCACCCACGGTAAACGGTTGACCTCATTATGGTGGTGGTGGTGGAGGGGGGTACCCCTCTGCAGAGGCGCCGTGGGTGTATTCTACAGTTCTAGCCGACAGGGTGGAATTTTAGATTAAAACAATAGAGCCTATATGAAGATAATCTCAATCAGTGCCAAGGATTCTGAATTTCCTATAGGTTATCCAGATCAATATGTACCTGAAGACGGTCGAAGAGCACAACGACCGAAACATTAGTCCGAATATAAATAGTGTAAATACTTCACTGTTTGAAACTTACATAACGATCTACATATGATCCCTTAACCATGATTCTAGCTGTTGTGAAAGTATCCAATGCTCGTCAACGTATTATTCTATACATTGTATTTTTAAGCATTATAAGCGACAACAGATAAAGAGCCAGCATTTTCTCATGTGATATGTGTTGTTGGAAGTAGCCATTTTTTTGTAGTTCTTAGAAAGTTCTGCCATTTTACTATCTCTCGCCCTTTCTAATCTGTCAACAGATGCAGATGTGGAGCTTCCATTGATGAGTTTGGTTTGCATCCTCTCTACTGTCGTCGTGGTGCCGGCCGCATTTCTACGGCATCATCAGAAGAGGTTTGGGATGCAGCTAGGTTCCCTTCCCAAATCGAACCTGTAGGCCTCGACCGCGGTGATGGAAAGTGGCTGGATGGCATTATGATTTTCCCTTTTAAAATGCGGAAGTCTTTCATTTGGGATGCGACATGTGCGGATATATTTTCGGCCGGTAATTTGATCAGATCCGCGGTTGAGCCGGGGTCCATCGCCCGGGACGCAGAAATGATTATAGTTAGATATTCTCTTGCTGACAGATTTTTTTTTTTATTCCTGTGGCAGTGGAGACTTCAGGGATTATTGGCCCTCGTTCGATGGCGTTCCTTCGCAGGATTGGCGCGATTGCGTCTCGAGTAAGGGACGAGCCTCGCGAAACGGAATGGCTCTTGCAGCGTGTCTCACTGGCCATGGTTCGAGGTAATGCTTTCTCTATCATTGCGGCTGGCAGAGGATAGAAAAAAATGTTTATAGTTACTTTGTTCAAACTTTTTTCAGTAAATAAATTTCTCTATATTTTTCTGTCAACTATTGACACAAACCTGATTGGTTACTGAATTTTCCATTTTGTACATCAATATGTCATCTGAATTTAAATTTTCTCGAAACCGTTTTTCCTCATGTATCCCAGAAATTATATATCACTTTTTGATTCTAAGTTTAAACGTTCTTTTTCTTTTAACCATTTCACCTCAAGCAAGGCGGGTGTGCCACTAGCACGCAAGGGATTACAGAGTAAAGAGGGTTGTTTGAAGAAAGGGTATAGAAAAGAACGGGGATCAGGATCAAGGCATCAGAAGATTTAAATATTTGAAGATTATAGGGAAGCAGAGTTTGTCTATATTTCTGAGATGAGGTATTATATACATTATTTACATTATTCGGACTACTGTCCTCATCTTTGTCGCCATATTTATCACAACGTTTCGGTCTTCTTCAGGTGGTTGGAATTTCGAACTGAACCCTTTATTTCGCTCACTGGGGTAGACTGTTCTAGTTCCACGTGCCATGTTTGATGGATGTCAGTTATCTCCTGTTAATTCCCTTCTCCAAGTTCTCCACTGCCTTAACCGGGTATTGAACTCACACTCTTTCGGTCCTGTCACTGGATCTAACCAACTCCTTTATCCACTGTGCCATGTGTCCTTGAGAACATCTGGGTATGAATTTCTGGGTATTATAAACCTAATGTCTTCAGCAACCATTTTTACCAGTGCTCATATTGCAATTTTGCTGTTATCATAGCATGTTTTTACCAGAGCTCATATTGCAACTTTGTTGTTATCATTGCTTTTCTCTGGCACTCCTTATGGTTCCCATATTGTATTCATTTCTATGCTTGGTCGACTCAGGAGATTTTTGTGGCCTAGCATGTGTGCTGATTCCTTAAGTTTACGAATTTTCCAATGGTGTTCCTTGTTTATGATCTCAACATGATCCCACAGAGGGCGGTGATCTCCCTTCTCTCTCCATATGTGGTCAGCCACGCCTGATTTTTCCACTTCCCCTCGTGTTACAGCTTTCTGTCGCTCCTTTATATTCCTTTCTGCAGCTGCACGGGATAGCGTACACACAGTCTTTAGCAGGAGATAACTGACAACTGACATCCATCAAACATGACACGTGGAACTAGAATAGTCTACCCCAGTGAGCGAAATAAAGGATTCATTTCGAAATTCCAACCACCTGAAGAAGGCCTGAGCGTACACCGGCCGAAACGTTGTGATAAATATGGCGACAAAGATGAGGACAATAGTCCGAATAATTTAAATAATATAGGGAAGCAAGTAAGAGGAAGGGAGTTCTACTGTTGGGAAGTGCGAGAGAAGTTGTTGGAGTAGAAGAGGCGGTTACATTTAACTGCTTCGACAGTGAAAGGGAGGGAACGAGATTCCAACCTAGTAGCACGCTTAAATTCATGCAGTTGGTGTACCAGTGAAAGTAGATCGTCAGAGCAATTACCATGAAAATATTTGTAGAAAAGACAGAGGGAAGCCACATCACGTCTGTGAGAAAGTTACTGAAGTTGAGATGCCAAGTCAGGATCTATCACATTGCATATCCGTCTCTGGATTTTGTCTAGGACCTCGAGATGAACCGCGAGCCACCAGATCATATATGACAACAATATTCTATGATGGACAAATGGTACATTTATAAGTTTCAAGGATTGAGTCAGACGGGAAAAACCTTCAGGCGCGACACATAGAATCGACTTTCTTTGCGGTAGACAAATTTATTGATTCAATGTAGTTGTTCCATCTTAGGTAAGTGGAAAACGTGAGACAAAGAAGGCGTGGTAAGACTCTCTCGTGAAGTTGAGCATCAGCCATGCTGATAGGAGACAGGGAGTGTTCTCTGTGCTGGGTAAAGAAGAGCAGTTTCGTTTTGGAGGTATTAAGGTTCACAAGCCATTTTGTTTCCATTTTCCTTAAAATTTTCTCGTTACTCACATATTCAATCCATGTTATTTTCAGTATCTTTATGTAGAACCATATTTCAGTTGTCCTAAGTCTGTGAGTAAATTACCCAGCATTCATTGCCATATAGGATGATTGATATTATATAGTAATTTAGCAGTCTTTTGTCTAACGAAATTTTTACTGTTACTTAATACTTTACTCATCTTTGGCAAGACAACATTTACTATTCGAATACGTCTTCGGATTGCGGAGTCACATTTTCGTTCATCTGGTAAAAGGGAAAAATCAACACCCTTAAAACACTTCAACCAGTTTGGAGCAGCTAAAGATTCCCGAATTTTCAATATCTGTCTATAGCTCAAGGACACATGGCCCAGTGGATAAAGACGTTGGTTAGATCCAGCGACTAGACCAAAAGAGTTACGAGTTCAGTACCAGGCTACAGCAGTAGTGAACCAAGAAACTTGGAGAGTTGAGTTAAAGAGACATAACTGAGAAGAGGCATGGCACGTGGAACTAGAACAATCTATCCCGGTGGACGAAATAAGGGGTTCGGCTCGAAATTTCAATCAACTGAAAAAGGACACAGCGTAAACGGCTGAAACTTTGTGAATATGGCAAAGAAGATGAGGATAACAGTCCAAATAATGTAAATAATCCTAAATTTTATCAGTAATCTCAGTGGGTTCCAGGCCCAGCTTAAAGTAATGCCTCAACGTTGCCTGAACCAATAAAATCCTAAATAAAAGAACTGAATAAAATGTAGATAAAATCCTAAATAGAACGATGTTATGTGCCACTTTTGGATTAACCTAGTAACAAGAGTAGCATTTTTCTAATCTCACTCCAAGTAAATGGATAATCCCCACGCTCTGTACTGGGCAAGATAACCTGATGGAACCTAACCCTCTCCAGTCCGGTTTTGAGTTCAGAGATACACCCTTGTGCAAATTAATTGAAACAACCGTTTTAGTTTCCATTCTTTCACCATACGGTCAGTTTTTAAACCCACTGGAGTGACAGTGTCTAATCGTTTTCTATTTTTTCCTCAGATTAGGTCATTTGCAGTGGTATGCAGTAATATGAATCATTTCTCGGGGTGAATGATGAAATCTGTTTGGCCTTGAAAAATATTTCATCATCTGTGATTGCATCAGATTTTTATCCCGCCCAGACATTATTGTCTCAGCTGTCGATTAGTTGTCCTACGGCCATTATCTGCTATAGACGTTACTTCAAGGAAGTATACGAAAATTGGAAAGCGAGCCTTACTAAAAAAATTATTGGAAATTATTTTGTTCTTGGTAAAATTCAAAAAATTCAACGTTAGCATTACGACTGCACGCTCCAAAAGTTTGTATCCGTTAACAATAACAAATTAAAAAATATATATATATTTCGATTCGCATTTAAAATTTCGTCCCGGATGCTACCTGAATTTTACCAAAAACAAAATATTTTCCATGCATGAAGATGACTGAACGTACAGTTGAAAGTATTTGCGTATTAAAGAAAGACCTTATAATTTTTTTTTTTAAAACAAGGATCATGATTCATCGTATGATTTGTAGGTTAATGCACCTTTAAAATTATGTTTGCGAAGAGATTTCACAATTTTATATCATAAACTTTACTAATCTACTTTTTGTATGAATGATTCATTGTAATATAAATTGAACTGCACCACATATTTGATATATATATATATATATATATATATATATATATATATATATATATATATATATATATATATATATTTGAGATATATATATATATATATTATGGAAATAATGAAAGAGTGGAATTTTTCTTTTGTTTTTACGCGTAATGACCTTTATGACATCATCGAACTAATGTGATGTTTACGTTGATGTAACTCTACACATACGCCCGATGGGGAGGGAACGCTGAAATTTTAAACTTTTAAATTTCAATATTTTCATATGTGTTTGGGTCTATAGTTTAATAAGTTTCATTTAGTTTCTTTTTCTTTAAGTTCATGTTTCCATCACTTTTCTTATTAAATATCCCACATTCTGATAGGAAACTTTTTAAGAAACTTGATGTAAATCTATTATGGAGGATCTAGCAATTAAAGCACTTCCTGTATACTTTCGTCTTAGTAAATTGCTTTGTCTTTTAATTAAAGTTGCATTTCAATCAAAATTCTAGTCAGACTCATTACGGTGAGCGTCCTTACATTGAGTATGATGTGAAAAAAACCCTTTTGTCTTCATATAATCTTTTATTTAAATACCTCAAGGTTGTTGTGCTTCTTGTAGCAATTATATAAAAACTTGTATATAATTTCTCCCATACACCCCCCCCATATATAGATAGATAGATAGATAGATAGATAGATAGATAGATATTCAAGCATGTTTGTAAATGTTACAGAAATATTAATTGGCAATACAAGTATACACCAGCATGAAAATAAAAACTAAACTTCAATTTCTTGGAGCACTCTGTGTAAAAATTACAATTGATATTAAATAAAATTAATTATGGTTATAGCAAAAATGTTTTAAAATGCTTATAAAAACAATGCTTTTGGATACTCAGCTTGCAAGAAAAAAATTGATTTTTTTTAAAAATTGCAGGTTGATTATCTAAAAGATTAATAATGAAAAAATATTAATTAAGTTACATCCTTTATATGCATAGTATTCTTAACGGTTAATTTTCGTATGTGTTCATAAATAAAACAGGGCGCGTTTCATGCGCATGTACAAAAAAAATCACAACTCTCAATTAAATTAATTTTTTTTTCCTTAGCAAGTAACTCCTGAAAATAATATTGGATGAGATATGTGTCTAAATTATTCAACCAAACATGCTTGAATAAAGATATACTGCCTATGCCTATATATATATATATATATATATATATATATATATATATATATATATATATATATATATATATATGTATAAGCAGAAAAATTCACCAATCTTTTTTTTTTAATTGATCAGACTAGTTCTCTCTATATAACTTTCTGCTCTACTTTTCCAATTTTTGGATCAATTGCTGTATATCAGGATTCTACAGAAAGATGGTGTGAATGTAACATGTGCGTAATGGGGATGTTTTTAATAAAATAAGATCAAAAATACACTTTTACTTAGAATCAGAAGGAAAGAGAGAGTCAAAGTTTCTGAGGCTGATAATGAAGAAAGAGACCTTGAAGAATTTAACATTCAGATGATATATTGATAGAAATAGGTACAGAAACAAACTACGATTATATTCCTAACCAACTCGTGTGAATGGACAACAAAAGAGGGACCGGTGGGGTGACTGCTAAGGGGACAAAGATTGCTTTCAGTCCGACTATAAAGATAAAGAGAAAAGAGAAGTTGTGGAGTGACATAATCACCCACGTCTTCAAAGAACAAAAAAAGAATTATAAATGCCTGACGCATTTTTAATGTGTTATACTGAGGGAGTCTCATAATGTTTGCTGTTGGGTCGATACAGACTATCCCCCTTTTTCTTTGGCTGGATAGAAACCCAAGTGGCCGACAATGTTATCCAGAGGTTAGGAAAACGGGCTTTGCAATCTACCCAACGAGTCGATAGATTAATCTGCAGAGAAAGACTCTTCCAACCTTATTTTAAACCAATCGACGTATTGCATTGACTACCGCAATGCGAATTCCACGATGTGCGGGTTCTTTAAGAGGAAGAAGAAAACAATTAAAATTGTCGTGAAATAATTGGCCAACTTGTCCTTCGTCAAATATTATCGGTTCTATCAATAACATTATTGATATTATTTAATATCTCCTAAATCATCAACAACATTTCTTTTATCGTTTATCCATGATCATTATTAATATTTATGCATTTTAATGTAATACCAAATAATTGGTGGTTATCAATTGAGGTTGTGTGACAGCAAGTCTTATTGTGTCTCTATAATTTTCTCAGTCCCATTGCAAACAATTTTAGCCTTCAGAGATTCAATAACTTTTATTAGTAGCAGTAATATTAAACACTCACTGAGACTGTAATAATCAGTGACAGTCATTGGAGATTAAAGAATAGCAAACCTCCTCAATATTCCAGGACTCTCCTTTTAGTTGCTTTCAATAAATTTTACAGTTTTTTACTCCAAAGTACATATATATATATATATATATATATATAGGTTTGCTCTACTTTTGTATTGAGCACTTTAAGTTAGTTAATTTGGGGGGGCTTTGGACCTGGATGCTGTATGATTATTTTCGACAGACGTTCATATTCCTAGCTCTTTCTTTTTTAAAAGACTTTTTCCTTCGAAATTGATTTGATCATTAGTAAATCAAGAAACCAAAGGTTTTCGAGACGAGTGTAGTTACCTATATATATATATATATATATATATATATATATATATATATATATATATATACAATACAATATTTAAGTAAATAGCATTTACTTAAATATTTGTATCTATAAAAAGAATGTATAAATATAAAAATGTCTTCACACACACACACACACACACACACACACACACATATATATATATATATATATTTGTATATTTAGGTAGCAATCCTTCCTGTATGCATGTTTCATTAAAAACGACAGACAAGGTACTACGGTTAAGCTTTTTATCTAATTTTTCTTGTTTTCTGACAAGAGCTTTCTTTTCTGGACAAAGTGTGTGTAAGAACTGTCCAAATGTTCTGTATTTCCGAGCGCTTTCGGCTATACCTTTAGCCATTATCAAGGATGATTCGATTTTCAGCTTAATTGAGTGTGTGCGTTCTGTGTATGTATTAGTGTGTGGTAGGGATGTTCCGAATACGGTTAGCACATTGTGGCTTTGTTCGTAGTTAATATTGATAAGAGTTGACTTTTTAATTTTTATCATTAAAGCTTCCATTGTTTTTAGTCTTTTTTTGCAGGTGGATGCAGTTAATATATTTGTGTTTTCTACTAGTATGTTCCTAATGGAGTCTGGTAAATATGTGTGTGCGCTCGCGTATGTGTGTGTGTGTGTGTGTGTGTGTGTGTGTGTGTGTGTGTGTGTGTGTGTGTGTGTGTGTGTGTGTTTAAATGAATTGGGTTCTAATGGAGCTGTGATCAGACTACGAACAAGAAAAATTTCTATATAAGCAAGGACTTAAGACCAGATTTCTGATTTAAAAAGTTCTTGAGATCCGGAAATGTCATAATCGCTACATTTTTTTTTTTTTTGGTCTGGAAATTTTAACTTTTCCTCTTGGCACAGTTTATAAATATCACTACGATTGCTGTAAGTTTTTTTTTTCTTTTTCTTTTTTTTTTAAATAATTTCCAGTTTATAATCAGATAGTTGTTATTTTTATTTTCATGTTTTCTTTTAATTTCTTGTAACAAAATCAACTGAATGAAAGATCCGAAATAAGGACACGATGCATGCACACTAAAAAGGACTTTTTGAGTTCATACGGACCAGGATGAAAGTATGTACATTTTGTTTACTCCCCCTCCAATACTATTTCAATATGCTTTTCTCCTCCCCTTCTATTACACTTCACGTTGTAAGTTTATATATGAGTAATAAAGTGTAAGTCAAATCTTTTGGCTTATAAGGCCTGACGATACCGAATTGTTTGAACCAATGTAGCGTCATTGAATAGTCTCCTATTTTTAAATATATATATATATATATATATATATATATATATATATATATATATATATATATACCCGCTTATCATGTGACTTTTGAAGCTAATTTAAGAAGGCATGTACTGCTGGCCCTGGCTACACCGTTAACTAAACTATATATCCATTTTCTGTAGTCCAAAATTCGATCTTCATAGGTCGCATGATACGCGAGTATATACGGTAAAATGTCAGGTTTCAGTCCGTGCCTGACGATTGCCACGTGCATGATGCTTATAGTCACAGTACGTTAAAACACCGGTTCCCGTACGATCCCCGTAGTTAAGCAACGTTGATCCTGATCAGTAACTAAATGGGTAACCGCTTGCGAATACAAGGTGTTGTAAGCTGTATAAAGGGCTTACGACTACATCACGTTGAAACACCCGTTACCATACGATTGCCGAAGTTAAGCAACGTCGAGCCTGGTCAGTAACAAGTTAGGTGAACACTGAGTAATACCAGGCGGTGTAAGCTTGGATATGCCGGTGGTATAACGGGCTTGCGACCGTATCACTTTGAAACATTGGTTCACGTACAAATGGGTCACTGCTTGAGAAAATTAGGTGCTGTAATTTTGGATGTGCGGTTGGTGTAATTAATAATGGTTCGGAATTGAAAATCGGAGAGCCGAGTTCAAATTCACGTTGGGTTCGTTATATTCACTTTCGCGCTAAAACCTTTGGGAAACATATGAATCCACTTCTTCCCCCAGCTATAGGTTAAATAGAAAGATCTGTGTCATTTTTGAGATTGATCAGTATCTAGATGGGTAATCACTTGGGCTATACCAGGTGTTGTAAGCTTGGATGTGTAGATGGTGTAATGGATAATGGCTCAGAATTGTTAATCGGAGAGCCGCATTCGAATTCCAGTTGGGTTTGTTATATTCACTTACATGCAAATAGCCTGGGGAAATATATGAATTCACTTCTTACTCTCCCAGCTATGGGTTAATTAGTAAAACGTATTAATAAATCATTATTAACTAAAGACAAATCTCATAATCGGCAAATATTTTCTGGCTTTAAAATAATCTACAGAGGTTGATAAACCGTAAAATACAAATCAATCACTTCAGATTTCATTAATGGTATGACTCTTGCGTTGATTTAACAGATATTAAACAAAGTCAATATTTGAAACTAAACAAATAGGACAACCAACATGCGAAAAGAAAATAATAATAATAATAATAATAATAACGAAAGCAACAAAAAAACTTGGCCAAATGACATTACAAAACATCTGTGAGGACAAGGCGTTATATGGCAAATACATAAAAAAGAACGAAAGAAGCAGATGTGAACCAACAGAAAACACATCAGTGGCTGAGGAGCACCAGATGAAATGCTGAGACAGAAGGCCTAATTCATGCAGTCCAAGACCAAAGCCTTGCAACAAGATCCTATCACTGTCAGAAGATCAAGGGTGGAATTAACCCGAAATGCAGGATCTGCGGAAAATATGAACAAACTGTCGACCATTTTATCTCAAGCACAAAAAATGAATATACCCACAGACATAACAAGGTAGCGACATATATGCACTGGAAAATATGCAAGAAGCACCAAATCGAAACCACTGAGAGATGGTATGAGCACCAACCAGACACAGTTGATCGAAATAAGGATGTAATTATCCTCTGGGACATGCCAATTCAAACTGATGGGGAAATAAATCTCAACAGACCTGATATCATAAAAGACAAAAATTCAGGACGTCTATGGTTATTGACATAGCAGTACCACCTGAGAAATTGTCCAAATACAAGGACGTGGAAATTGAGATTAACAGGATGTGGGGAATGAAGACTGAGATTGTACCAATAATAATAGGAGCATTGGGCCTCGTGAGAAAAGGAATGGACAATTTTAATAATAGTGTCCCAGGCTACATCAAAATACAACTTACGCAGAACATCGCCCTACTAGGAACATCCCATATATTAAGAAAAGTGCTATAAATTAAATGACAGTTCTCCTATAGGGCCTAAGGACTATAGTTTGGACCCGGCTCTACGGAATACAAAGCAGGAAACATAACATACACAAATAATAATAATAATAATAATAATAATAATAATAATAACTTGTATTAACTCGTGAAAATTCCAGGTTTTCCTATTTTAATATTCTGATGAATCTTAATTCTTAAGCAAATGGTGGAATATGCTTATGGCAAGTTCTACGACGATAAAATACCCATAGAAATTCCACGATCGAATCGTTAAATATTTGAGCTTAACGACTTAACGAAATATTGCAATAACAATTATAAATAGGAATGCTGCTCGTTATTTTAAGAAGTGGGTACAAATTAAAAGATTTGAAATTGACAACTTTATCCATTTCTCTGAAACAGGCGTTAAACATTCCCATCGTCCCTTCGTCTTTCTTTCTTTCTTTCTTTCTTTCTTTCATTCATTTTCTGACTGAAACCAAGTAGTGTCTTTTCTCATCTTTCCACGCGATCAAAACTAAATATTCTATTACTTCTGAGGTATTGGCAGGGTGTAACGGTCGTGCGAACTGACAAGGGGAGGAACAAGCATAATTGTAATTGTTAAAAAATAACAATTGATTAATTGTAAGTGTTAAATAAACAGAAAATCAGAATAACCATCTACTTTGAATGGCTCTTGAGCTTTGTATTGGGGGGAGCAATTAGTCGATAATAATAATAATAATAATAATAATAATAATAATAATAATAATAATAAGAAGAAGAAGAAGAAGAAGAAGAAGAACAACAACAACAACAACAACGAAAAGAATAACGCCATTTCACTAAGAGATGAGAAAATCCTGTCATTTATCCTATAAATTATAAAACCTTCTAGCTTCCCTTATAAGACCCTATAATTATATTATTTCACTAATAATATATAGCAGACTATCTAACAGCGCTCTAAATCTCAAATGGGTTTCGATTGGTCAAATAAAACGTTGTTACAACTTCGATGTTGGCGTCATTGTCCAAGAGTAACGCTCTTTATAGTTTAACGGGGTTTTAAGCATTGCTCTGTCGAACTGGATAAATGTCCTTTAATCTTTAGATTTTCGATTTCTTGGTTACCATTTCGTCTTAATTCAACTGCGTCTTTCGTTCTTCAAATGCATTTTTCACAAAGCACTCTTCTTATAGTCGTCTTGCGACCTTGATTTGGAGTTAGATGAAAAATAACCACTTATTGAAAAGCAGACATCTTACAACTTGTATTGAAAGCCTCGTTTTGAACGAAGAAATATGCTTCAAATATTTCTCAGCGACTGACGTTGATCTGCGGGTGGGAATTGGCAATTCTGCTAATAACTAATAAAAAAAATATTTCTCCAAAGCAAATCCATTTGTTCAGACCGAGTATAAAAGAATGACCAAAAACGTGACATGAAAATTGAAGACCAATAATTCTTATCGATTACGTTTAGCACAAGACTAAATTACCATGAGACTACATCTATTTTTTCCTCACATTAATTTTCTTTAGGGGAACTTAGAAATGTTCTAGCGATCATCAGCTTTGAATACAGAACTGAAATGAGAACGTAGTCTGGGTGAGACTGTTCCTGTGACGTGGTACGTGCAAGCATCTATTATTGATGATTTAAATCATTGGTCCGTTAGTCGTGGATATGACGATAAACTGCATCCAGCAGCAAGGCTTGTAATTAGGAGATTGTAGGTTTTGAGAAGCATGGAACCACCTCTTAATTGCTGTTGTTTCCAGCTCCACCCTGCCCCGGGGTGTTAGAGTGGGTCCTATCTATGATCAAATAATGAATCCCCTAGCAAGGATTATATTTTAAAAATTGGCAAAAATACATATTTATAACGAAATGACTAACAATACATTTTATCTAGAGTTGAAGGCATACAATTGCGTTCAGATGATATGTATCTGAGACAATAAAATGGCTTTCAAAATATTTAGATTTCGGCATTAAATAGCCCATAGAGGTGTTGATATGCCGCTAAATAAAATCTACCAACAGTGGTTCGTAACCTTTTTCTAACTACTGCTCCTTTGGGCCCAAGCCCATATGCCTAGAGTCGCCATTCGGTACCAATATGAAGACACTTCTTTCTTGGCATTAGGTATACTGCAAATTCAAAACAACAATTAATACCCATGTATTTCGCCTTATCTTAAATTCCATTAGGTTAACGCAACATCCGGGGTTTATATCGCTATACCTATAAACGTAGTACATTAGTCCCAATAGTTGTTGGTTTTCTGGTCTGGCTTATATATGTCAGGAAAATACAAACGTTCAGATTTTTAAGTTGAGATCGGTTGTGAATTTGTCTTATAGATTTTGTAAAAAAAAAAAAATATTACTAGATTCTAATGCTACTACGCAGCCCCTAAAAGCCCTTTTCTTCGATACTCCTGGATCTTCATACCGCCCTCAGTGAGTATTTCCCCACACTTTGGAAATTCCGGATTTAAAGAATATACTTACACTCAATTGTCTATAAGATTATAGCATTTTGTTATTAATAATTTCATATTACACTAACACACACACACACACACACACACACACACACATACATATATATACATACATATACATATATATGAATAATTTAGACAAGTTCTGCTTACTTATTTTCAATTGTATCCTTTCATATTCACGGACAAGCTTTTTGGTGTCCTTATTAAAGGAAGAGAGAAAATTACCGTGTTGATACATATTATTTATTCCGAGTACTTTCGACATAGCACAATGTCATCATCAAGTGTTTTTTTTTTGTTTGTTTTTTTGGTGGGGGGGTTTCAAGACAAATATTGTAGTGTTCATTAATTTTCAAAGACAAAATTGCTGTTTTCCTTTGAAAGTGTTTTTTTTTTTTTTACTTGTGAAGTGAATGACGCAATTGTGTACGTGATGGTTTGACTAATGCTTCAGGGGAGGTAACTACGTATGGCGTGTCGAAAGTTTTTAAGAAATAAGTATTAAAACTATTAGTGCAAACCATGATATTTTAAACTGTCTATTGTACACATTTTAAAACATTTGTGCAGTATTCATAATTAATTTTATTAAGGTTTGGTTTTAATTTTTAATATAGATAGCTTCGGGAATATTAAGTTTATCTTTATTACTTTCTGGAAAATATATAGATGTATTTTCAACAAGATTTTTTTTTGCATTGTGAATATGGGCACTCAAGTCATTCACACGTACTTAACTCAGTGTTCTTTGCTTCACAAGTAAAAGAAAATTTAACTTTCAAGTGAACACTGCAATTTTTGTCTTTGAAAATGATGAACATTACAATATTTGTCTTGAAATAAACAATACACTGATGATGACACTGTGCTAATGAAATAAGCACAGTGTCATCGGAATAAAATATGTATCAACACGGTAATTTTCTCTCTTCCTAATGGCTCCAGAAAGCTTGTCGGTGAATCTAAAAGAATCCAGTTGAAAATAAGTAGAAAAACCTTGTCGAAATTATCCAACGAAACATGTCGCAATTAAAACATGCTGCCGAAAAATACGCAATATATATATATATATATATGTGTGTGTGTGTGTGTGTGTGTGTGTGTGTGTGTGTGTGTGTGTGTGTGTGTGTGTGTGTTTATCATCTCTGAGTTGCGTCTCTGCCCTTGGACAGAATGAGCTCATGGGTTTCTATGTCAAAGGACAGAGGGGCAACTGAGGAAAATTGGGGAACAGCTGCCCGAGGCCGCGCCCTCCCATTGCACTAGAGGAACGGATCGGTGCTCGCACCGAAGCCAGCGCAACCGATGGTTGCCGGGGCTGAGAGGAATTTTTGTCCCTGCCCGAGTGTACGCGATCGGATCCCCACATTAAAACGACCTTGTGTCACATCTCGTTCTCGTGAGGGAATGAGTAAACACCGTGTGTCTGTGTGTGCGCGTGTTTGTGTGTGTTTGGGATGTATAATAGTCAAGCCAACCTCCACCAGTTCATCAGTTGGACAAAGGACTGTTGGATGGCCGTGGCTCAGGTATAAAAACAAGCAAAAGAGTAACCTCTCAGCTGTGAATGTGCCTCATACTAACTTCGGGCAAGCTGCCTTGGAGAGAAATAACTGGAGATATTTGTGCCAGAGCAGTATCAGAAATTTCGAAATATTCTTGTGGCTATGTCCCGAGATCCACGCTGTTTCACTTATTATATTCGGACTTGTATGCAGGTCACTAGAGGGACTTAAGTGTCACATGCAACACAAACATAAAAACTGAATGAGGTTGTTGGATTCTCATACGTCAAAATTGACAGAAGAGTCCATCATATATATATATATATATATATATATATATATATATATATATATATATATATATATAATTTTAAAAAAAACAGACAACTTTAAAGTCCCATGTAATAAATTATTTCACCACAGCCCTTTTAAAAGGACTGCGGATCATCAGACTTTACTTCCAAACAAAAATGAAAGGAAAATTTACACATTTTTGACGGGCCGTATTAAACATATGTAAATTAACGAAGTGAGGAAGTGAGGGGGGGAGAGAAGACATGAGTGAGTTAGCAGATATTGAGTTAACATTTAAACGGTTAACTTAATGGAAGTTATATATTGATATCGAAGGGGTAGAGAAGAAAAAACCATAGAGAGAAAAAGAGAGAAGGAAGTTAAGAGAGAAGAAGATGTCACTAATTTTCTTTGTAAAAAAAGGCTAGAAACAGACGCTGTTATTTTGTTTTACTTTGAAAGTGTTATTTTGGGGGTTCATAAAGATTAATGTTTGATATAAATTTGAACGTCTCTAGACTGTCTACAAATAATTTAATTTGATGTTTGTTAGTGATTTAAATTTTTTTTATAAATTTTGGGGATTTTCTATGAAATAGTCGATTAGAAAAATATACATAGAAAGTACAAAATTCTGTTTTAAAATATAAGTTTACTTCTAGTAATCTTTTTTAAAAACTTATAAAATTTTTTTTTTTAATTGATTATTAAGTTGATATCTCTATCCGTTTGAATTTTGTTCATGAATTTAACTCGTGACTGTTTCTAGATAGGTAATCTTTTTTACTTAAATTTTAGTTAAGTTAGTATGGGGTAATATTTGAAGCTCTCTGGATTTTATCCTCCTTAGGTTTACCCATACGGATTACCTAGTTTTTCATAAACTATATATATATCTCATTCTCATCTTCACTAAATTTGCTCCCTGGCACTTAAAATATTTCACTATTCCTGGGAGAACTTCTATTATCACAGTGTGGGATCTCTAATAACAAAAGTGATGGAAAGAAAAATTAAAAGACCCTAAATGAATTCGGGTGATAAAAAGATTAATAAATTCTAAAATTCCCAGTACCCCTTTGTCGTGTGCATGTGTAGTCGTACCAACATAACAAAGTGTTCATATATATATATATGTGTGTATGTGTGTGTGTGTGTGTGTGTGTGTGTGTGTGTGTGTGTGTGTGTGAGAGTGTGTGAGAAAGTATAAATAACAAGTGGACACTGAAGATAACATTGAGAGGCAACAGTCATGTTTTAATTAACACACACACACACACACATATATATATATATATATATATATATATATATATATATATATATATATATATATATATATTAAGACATTTTTATCTTTTATGTTTATACGTTCTTTTATATATATACAAATATCTAAGTAAATGCTCAGTTTATAATAAGCAGTATTAACGACATTTACCGGCCTGAATGTCCGAGATATTTTCATAGAAAATATGAATCCTCCAACAGGAATCGAACCTGTATCGTATACGGAACCTTCATATAGCCTGATGTGATTTACCGATTAAGTCACGGAGGAGCGTTTCGGTTAGCAAGGTCGATTTTACTGTTTTTAAACTACATTTCTCCATGATTTTCTCTCGTACATTCATATCTGCCCGATGCGTATCCAAATGTAAAAAATGACTTATCATAAATGTCGGACTTTGTCCACTTCATAATAATATATATATATATATATATATATATATATATGTGTGTGTGTGTGTGTGCGTGCGTGTGTTTGTGTGTGTGTGTGTATATATATATATATATATATATATATATATATATATATATATATATATATATGATTCATTAAAGATGACTGACAACGTAAATATTTCAAGCTTTTTTTTAGTTTAGTTTTTCTCGTGTTCGAATATTTTTTTCTTTTCTGGATATAAGGTGTGTAAAAATTTTTTCAATGTTACTATAAAATGACCGCAGTGCTTGTTTTGGTGTCGATTTCTGGTGTGTTCCAGATGAAAAGCTTGCCTCGTTCTGTTACGAGTCAGACTTTGTTGAATGTCGATGTTTTCTCCATGGATAAATGCCTCATTGGAGGTTGACAAGTTACACTTTGGCAATTTTAGGCTCTTTGGATTTTGGAAATAAGTAAGCGTCGAAACTGTGACAAAAAAAAAACATTCAGAGTGTTTATTTGGATCATGTTCTATCACTCCAGGCGATCCAAAAATTGATGTGGCAATTTTTCGTCAAGGTGATTGTAATCTAAATGATCAACCACGCTCCTAGTAGCACGCTTAAATTCACGTCGTCTAGGCACCAGGGAAAAAAAAGCTCTTCAGAGCTGTTGCCATAAAAATATATCTTAGAAAAGACAGAGGGAAGCCACATCACGTTCGTGAGAAAGTGATTCAAGCCGGAATGTTAAATCAGGATCGATTACATTGCAGATCTTTGGATTTTGTCAAGAACTTCGAGATGAATGGCAGTAGCGCCAGACCAGATATGGCAACAGTATTCAATGCACGGAGGAATGGTAGAGTTTTAAATGTACAAGATGGATTCAGACGAGAAAAATCTTTTGGCACGACAAAGTGACCCAACTTTCCTTGCAGTAGATTCAGCTATTGATTCAGTGTAGTCGTTCCACTTCAAGTCAGTTAAAAACGTGATGCCAAGACGGCGAAGTGTTTTGCTCTCCATGAGTCTAGCATCAGCCATGCAAATGGTAGACAGGAAAGTTTCTCTATGGTAGTTAAATGAGAGCAGTTTCCTTTTTGCGGCTTTAAAATTTACAAGCCATTTCCTGCCCTAGTTAACCACTGATTGGAGGTCTTTTTCAAAGGTAGCGGCCAGGTTAACTTTTTCATCTCTGACGGATTTGCTATTAAGCTAGGAGTAAATGGCTATGTCATCTGCATAACTGCCTACTTGGGAATTAATGACATCAGGAAGATCATTAATAAAAATCAGAAACACTGTAGGCCTGGCAAAGCGGGAGATATCGTTTTTGTCAGAGAGTAGGTCGTTAGAGGTAAGATGTTTAACCACTTCAGCATTGATTGAAGCCTCGAATACTTTGCCAGATAGGGCCATAGTTAGATAGTTCACCAAAGTTCTTAAAGACAAGAACTACAGAGGAGGACTTCCAACCAGCTGAAAAGCAGGAAGCAGCGAGGCAATAGTTGTAGAGTTTGGAGAGAAGAGAAGTCAGCTCGAGTGCACATATCTTTTAGGACAACGGTGGGTATCCCGTCACCTCCACTTGCCTTATGGGATTCTAATTTAGAAATGATGACCGACACTAGTGACGGGGTTGTGCGCGTATCACTCAAAAGTGCCTCTGTTCTAGTCAAGAAATCAGGCGTGTGTACTACAGATGAGTCGGTTGTTGAGATGGAAGAGAATTTCCGAGCAAAACATTCAGCAATTCTCCCGACGAATTTCGGTGGGGCTTTTTGAAAAATATTGGATCGTTTCTTGGCCGATGGCTGAGAATCGATCAAGGCTTCGACTAGCTTGGACTGGCTCCGGGCTGGACTTGCCAGGACAAGTCATGACCAGCTTTGACTAGGCTCTGATCAGCTTGGACAAGCTATGACCAGTTTTGGACCAGTTTTGGACCAGTGGCCTTTGAGTGGAAACACTCGGGTCTCCCACGTTAAATGACCTTGTGTCACATCCTGACCCCGTGGGAGTCAAGTAAATACCATTCAGCATTATCTTACCTTACCTTAACCTCAAGGACACATAGCACAGTGAATAAAGGCGTTAGTTAGATCCAGTACCAGAACCCAAACAGTGTGAGTTCAATACCCGGTTACGGCAGTGGAGTACATTCAGAGGGAAATTAACAGGAGATAACTGATAACTGACATCCATTGAAAAATGGCACGTGGAACTAGAACAGTCTACCCCAGTGAGCGCAATAAAGGGTTCAGTTCGACATTCCAACCACCTGAAGAAGGCCGGAGCGTACAACGGCAAAAACGTTGTAATGAATATAGCGACAAAGATAAGGACAATAGCCCGAATAATGTAAATAATGTAGCGAAATGCTATACGTTATTTCATTCTATGAGTAAGCAGTAACTTCGCTTCAGTGAGGACACGTTTGCACGGCTTACAAACAGAGACAAAGAAACGTCCGTTGCAATGAGACGTGTCGATCTGGTTCAACCTCATGAAGTGATTCCTGCGGGCTATTGCGGCCAATCTCAAATCTCTGAGATCTCAGACACGCATTTCTGAACAGGATGATTAAAAACTTCACGAAGGAAATCTGGGAACGAGACCCAATCTGCTTGTTGATAACAGAAAAATATTCTGTTGGTAGGATGTTCTTGGATAGAGGGAAGAGTGGAAGGAAATGTTAATAGACACTACGGTGGGATCAGAGTTGCCAAGAGGGCAGAGATGCGCAGTACGACTAGAGTCAAGGATAGATGTAAAACGAGATCCGTCAGGGTTACTGAGGAAACGCGTGGGGAAGTCAATCACTTGCGTGAGAAATTGAGTGATTGAGAAGTTAAGGGTTTGGATGCCAGCGAGGTCAGTAATAGAATATTTAAACCATTTGATATGAACGGCATTAAAGTCACCGAACACGAATATGTTTACAAACGGGTGTAGGAAGATGACCATGTCTATATTATCAGAAATACGATCTTGCACGCATCAAAATTGAGAGGAGGGCGATGAAAGAGATAGCTCTGTTAATTAGGTAGAAAGAGACGGAGACACATGTACGCATAGTCTGGAGATTCAAGAGATTCTCCTTGGCCAGCGGGAGTTTTTTTTTTCAGACATAAACTTCAAGGCCATACATGTGGACTTTAGAGACCTTTCCAAGGAGTGAAAGGTAGCCAGCAATCGAGAAATCAGAGGAGATGATTAAAGAGTTAAGATTAGTTTCGTAGAGAACCAGGATGTCAGGGGACTTTTCGAAGAGAAACGATTCCACACTGCCGAAGTTGGTACAAATACCACTTATGTTGGAGAAAGAAAGGTTGAGGGTTTTAGATATTTTTTGTTGAGCTAGTTTAGTTATATATATATATATATATATATATATATATATATATATATATATATATATGGTGGTTTCCAACTCGTGTCTGAGTACGGCCAATACTACATATCTTTTTTGGAGAATATTTACTGACGTGCTGAACAAATGTAGCTCTTTAGCCCAGCAAGGGACCTGCATTCTCTGGCCCAAACAGGGCATTTAAGAGGTCTAACAACGGGTGGTACATTATTTAAAATATCGCATGAAACCGCTTCTGGACCCGCATATCATACCACAAATATCAAATATCAATTGCTGGACGTCTGTGGTTTTATCATCAACTACCACCTTCCGTCGGTGCGCTCTCAAATGAGTCCTGAGACCAGCCACCGACAAACTCAGTCTTCTACAATCTGTACACATATGGCCATCTAAAACCTACTTCGTGAAGTTTACGGACCTTCTACTTGTTTCTCCCCTAAGGACTAAGTTTATATACATATATATATATATATATATATATATATAAGTGTACATTGAAGTCAACAGTCAGAGTTTGTTTCATGCTGGACGCAATCGTCAGACCTGTACACGTGTACACGTGCTGAGGAAAGTATTAAGAGAAAATTCAAACAATGAAGGAAGAAAGAAAAGAAAAAAAATCGAAAATAGGATTGTATAGGACGGTGAAAAAGACAAAAACAAAAAAAAACAAGTTCAATTCAAGAAAATTACAAAGAATAACAAACAAAGGTTTTCATTTCAACGATACCAATAAACATTAAGACTGGCGAAGTTATCTCGTAGCTTATTAAATGAATATTAAATCAAAAAAAAGATTTGATGTCGCCAACTTTGGAACTGGGAATTGGTACACTTAATTCTGCGGCGGAATTATCTTCGGAAAGGTCATGCTGGGAAGACCAATTCGAAAGGCAGAGTCTCGTCTCGGAAAACAGCTACCCGACCCCGTTTTATACGGGGTCTACAGGGATGTTTTGGCCGGGCCTACAGGCTCGGATACCCCACATTAAATTCGGCCTTGTGCCACATCTGACCGCGTTAGGCGGTTGGTAGATATCCTACAGTTGAAGATTCATTGTTGAATTCACTTGACTCACTTCTAATAGTTGAATACTTCTTCCACGTGCCGCTGACGAATCTTATATGTGTTGTTCTTGTCCTAAGTATTATCGTTCATTAGCTAACTTCGTTTGATTATTCTATTCAGTAACCTTCCCTAGGTTACAACAGAAAGCTTAAAAAACAATCAAAAGACTAATACACAATTTATCAATTTCAATGTTTCAGTCAGACGAAAGGCACGAGACATGAGCCAGGGGAAGGTGAAAGGTATTTGTCTTAAAGGGAAGAACTTTTATTAAATTAAACCCGAATATTAACGTTATGACACTAATTTTGGGTTATATGAAGAATGGAATATTAATTTAAAATAAAAAGAGGAAAAAAAGACGTTTAAAAATAACTTTAAAATATCAGACAAAAGGAGGTAATGAATTAATGCAAAGGGATATATAATATATATATATATATATATATATATATATAGGCAGCAATCCTTCCTTTGTGCATGTTTCATTAAAAACGACAGACAAGGTACTACAGTTAAGCTATAAGTTTTATTTCATTTTTCTTGTGTTCTGACAAGAGCTTTCTTTTCTGGACAAAGTGTGTGTAAGAACTGTCCAAATGCTTTATATTTCCGAGCGCAATACCTTTAGCCATTATCAAGGATGATTCGATTTTCAGCTTAATTGAGTGTGTGCGTTCTGTGTATGTATCAGTGTATGGTAGGGATGTTTTTAATTTCCGAATACGGTTAGCACATTGTGGCTTTGTTCGTTGTTAATATTGTTAAGAGTTGGCTTTTTCTTTTTTATTATTAAAGCTTCCATTATTTTTAGCCTTTTTTGCAGGTGGATGCAGTTGATATATTGTGTTTTCTAGTATGTTTCTAATGGAGTCGGGTAAATTTATGTGTGTGTTTAAATGGCTTCTAATGGAGCTGTAATAAAAAAGAAAAAGCCAACTCTTAACAATATTAACTACGAGCTCCAGGGTAGTTGTTACGTTGTAGGATACTGCTTATACTGGCCATTTCTTGTTCAGATGTCTCTGGATCGCTCGATGTTGTAAGCAGCAGATGACCCCTTTCTTTACACTGCATGGGTGTTGGAAGTTGAAGTTGAGATATTGTTCCATGAATGTTGACTTGTGGTATATGGATGTCTTGAACACACTGTTCAAAAGTCCACTCAACTGAAGAAGACCGGAGTGTACAACGGTCGAAACGCCGTGAATATGGCAAAAAAGATGAGGAAAACAGATTGAACAATGTAAATAGTGTAAATAGTTACAATACCCCAATTCAGAAATATAGACAGATCTTGAAGAAAGTCGGAGCATACAACTGGCGGTACGTCGTGAATTTGGCAACAAAGATGAGGAAAACAGACTGAACAATGTAAATAGTGTAAATAGTTACAATACCCCAATTCAGAAATTTAGACAGATCTCGAAGAAGGCCGGAGCGTACAACGGCCGAAACGTCGTTAATTTGGCAACAAAGATGAGGATAACAGACCGAATAATGTAAATAGTGTAAATAGTTACAATCTCTCATCTCATAAATATAGACAGATCTCGAAGAAGGTCGGAGCATACAACGGCCTAAATGTCGTGAATATGACAATAAAGATGAGGACAACAGATCAAACAATGTAAATAGTATAAATAATTTCAATACCTCATCTCAGATATAAAGACAGATCCTGAATAAGGCCGAAGCGTACAAGGGCCGAAACGTCGTAAATATGGCAACAGAGATGAGGACAACAGCCTGAACAATGTAAATAGTGTAAAAAAATAAACCAAATCAACCTCGTCAATTTAAAAAAGCAGCTTCAGCATCGCTACACCACCTACAGTTTCATAAAAACGTTTACATAGGAAAGCTTACTACTTCCATTGGCTAAACGTATTTACCAGTATTTTTTACGAGGTATTATACGGCGAAGAATAGAATTCTGACGTGCAACAATGGCCCAGAGCAGTTGCTTGACACTCCAGTCAATAGACATGACAATCATTAATGCAGTAATTGTGGCAATGACAAAAAAAATCACAATGCGTTAAATTACTTTTAATTGTTAATTACAATTAAAGAATCTATAGCCTCGGTCGATGCCTCGAATGAACTTGATAACAGGAAATATTCAATCGATGTAAAAGGAAATTATTTCAGTTTGCTTCTAGTTCATGTACGCAATCTAATCCGATAATAAACGGAAGTAATCAATCATTTACATCATTTGGATCGAAACAATACGAATATATAGAACAGGGTTCTGCAAAATAGATCATCGGTAGAGTGTAGACTGACATAGAGATCTAGGTGCCATGGTATACTTCAACGGATGATAAACAGATGACGTCATTTCTCTGTTTTTGCTATAAATATCTCTCGAGATTTACCGAGAATTTCTTATTGTAAAATAGTTTTCTCGGCTTCACGGATCTCGTCAGTAATAATAATTTTTTTCTAATCATTTATCTCCAAGGAAAGCGATGAAGCCACTAAGACTCTAGGGGTTACTGAGTGTGAAAAAAATAAAACTTATTAAAGAGAGAGGCCAATAAAAAAAACGGAATTAAGCGGAAAGAAAATGACGATTGATAGTGGAAATAATTTTTTGAAAATCAAAGTTGACTGTAAAACATAAGACCAGAAGAGAGTTCCACAAACGAGAAGTGCGAGAGAAGAAACTGTTAGCATAGAACTTACGGTTACATCTAGTAATTTCAACGATAAGACCTATCTGCCAATCTAGTACTGCGTTTAAATTCGTAAAGTCGAGGTACCAAAGAGGAAAGATGACTAGAACAATTATCATGTACTATCAAATACGCCTGAATGGCTACATTTTCAATTGTGTCCAGTCATGGGTGTAGGATAAACTGACCTAGGGATCTAGGTGCCAGTATGTATCTCCATGTGGATATAAACATTCATCTAGTATGTATTTTTATTATCAAAGAATTTTCTCAATTGCACGAACCCCCATCATTAGTTATAAGTGTATTAATTATGAAACGAATTTCTCATAAATTTGCGCAGCCTGTTCGTAAAATATTTGTAATAAACAGATAAAAAGAAAAATAAGCTGCATATATATGAGTGTAAATTTGAAATTCTTTGTTTTTTATTTATTTCACTACAAGCAAGACAATAAAGCCACTAAGATACAAGGAGTTACTGAGTGTGAGAGAATATCAGAAAATGGAAACACACACACACACACACACACACACACACATATATATATATATATATATATATATATATATAACGGTTGACATTGCATTTAAATGTTTAAAGATCAAAGTAGATTGTAAAGTCGGAAGCCAGAAAGAGAGTTCCATGAGCGAGAATTGCGAGAGAAGAAACTGTTAGCATAGAACTTGCGGTTACAGCTGATCATTTCAAATGTAATTGCGTCTATGATGTGACCAAGCCACCAATCTATTACTATGCTTAAATTCGTAGTCAAGATACCAAAGAGAAAAACAATATTTATTTTGCAAATATAAAAATATGGCGCAAGGCCAAGAGAGGGTTGATGGGAAGGCTGGTCATCCATCTTCTTTATCTTAAACTAAGCTAGCCACAATTATGGAACCATATCTCAGTATCCTTTACACCAAAACAACACACCCTTACTTGCCATTCTTACTACAACCAATATAATACTCCCAAATCTCTATGAACTCCTATTTCCCATATGTACAATTTGTATTTTGCATAAAATACAAAAATGTGACACAAGGCCAAAGGAGAGTATAGGGGAAGGCTGGTCTTCAATCTGTCTTATCTAACTTAGCTAGTCACAGCTACGGAACCAAATATACCTCAGTATACACACATTCTTACCTGCTATTTTCACTACAGCCGCCATGATACCTCCAATACTTTACCAAGAAGAACAGGTCACCAGAGGAATTACCATGAAAGTATTTATAGAAAAGGTATAGGGAAGTTACGTTACAGTGATGGGGAAATGACTGAAGCCGAGATGCTAGGTTAGGATCGATAAAATTGCAGATTCTTCTTCTTCTTCTTCTTCTTCTTCTTCTTCTTCTTCTTCTTCTTCTTCTTCTTCTTCTTCCGCCCTTAATCCCAGGAAGAGTCTTTGGTGGAGGGGAGCTGTCCTATTCTCCACAACAGTCACGGCCGTCTGCCAGAGCCTGGCTCACCGCATATGATTTCTTCGTATGCTCATCATATGGCGTGTCTTGAGCGTTTTGATCTGGCGGAGCCCATCCCTCTCCAGATTAAACAACAGCCGATGTCCTCCAACGAAATGGCTCGCCTTGGTCGCGAACACGTGGCCGTTGTAGTTCATCTGAGGAACCTTTTCCGCCCAGACCGATGACCAGTGCGGAGGAGGTCCTTCGACCAGTGGCGCCGGGTTAAGACCATCCAACTCACGCGAGTTTAGCCCGCCAGCTGAAACGGTTTATTTTATTTAAGATCTCTAAATACATGACAGAATGCTTCAGACGAGATTTGGCAGCAATATTCAATGGATAGACGTTTCTGGTAGGGAATATTTCTTCACTTCTCCCTTTGAACAACATTCAGTCAGTTAGTTATGTGCCATGCGTAATACACGCTTAGCCGATCATGTATCTTTCGATACATGACTGACGAAGCAGATTTTTTCTGCTGTAGTTTGCCGTTTCTTTCTGTGGTAGACCATTTGCCATCAAACGCTATAGAACCCGGTCTGTCTTGCTATTTACCAATAGCTGGGTGGAGAAAAAGAACATTCGTACCTTTCCCAAGGTTATTAGTACGTAAGTGAATATCAATTAGTTATGTGCCAGGCGTGATACACGCTTAGGCGATCATGTATCTTTCGATGCATGACTGACGAAGCAGATTTTTCCCACTGTAGTTTGCCATTACTTTTGTGGTAGACCAATTGCCATTCAACGCTATAGAACCCGGTCTGTCCTGCTATTTACCCATAGCTGGGGGGGGAGAAGCAGAGGATTCATAACTTTCCCACGTAAGTGAATGTGATAGATTCGACTGGAATTCGAACTTGAACCAAAATTAGAACCTTAATGATGTATTAATCTGAAATTGTCTGAATTAATTTGAGAAAATATTACCAATTCATTTTTTCTTTCGTCTTATTTTTCTTGCTTATTTACTATTAGTCACGACAAACAGAAAAAATTCGTTAGAAACAAAGAAAAAACTACTGGACTATTAAGTGATATATGCCCCCACCCCCTATATGGTAGTAAATGCTGAACACTCTACCCACAGATGAAGCAAGAGAAATATGCTTCTACAGAAGGATGCTGAGAATCAAAAGAAAACCTGAGTAACTAGAAAATCTGAGGTAGGGTGGGGTGTCTCAGGTTCACCTCTCCCTGAAGGTGACTGATATGTGGATAAAAATGGTCGCCCCAGCCGTTTCCATAGTAACGAATGAACACGCTTATAACGATACGTAAATTTCAAAATTGGTTATTCCTAAGTTTTCCCTGGAGGAAGAAACAGGGCTTGTTACTTTAATTCAATTTAATTTTAATAATTATATTGATTAGTAATTTTTAGCCAAAAAATGTATTTGCATATTCCCGGTATTTTTGTAATTTCATAGTGTATTGACCCCAGTTTGGTGGTTAGTTATTTGCTCAGAGCTGGGACCCTAACAAGTGCGACCACCACGGGTCAAGGTTGACAACAACAATTAAGAAGTGGCTCCACATTCCTCAGAATCTCCCGATCAGAGGCCTTGCTGCCGGATGTAATTTATCGTCACACCCTAAAGTCTCATTCTTTTCATACCCAGTAACCCCATGCGTTTTAATGGCGTCATCGCCATCTTCTGTCTTCCTAAAACCTGTTTTTTATTGTCCTTTCTCCTCACTAAAGTCTTCTCATTCTCTTTCACTCCAAGTAACTCCATCTGCCTTACTGGCATTATAGCCATCTCCTGTCTTCCTATAAGCTGTTCTTTTATTGTCCTTTCTCCTCACTAAAGTCTTCTCATTCTCTTTCACTCCCAGTAAACCTTGCGTCTTAGTGGCATTATCGCCATCTTCTGTCTACCTGAAACCTGTTCTTTTATTCTCCTTTCTCCTCGCTAAAGTCTTCTCGTTCTCTTTCACTCCCAGTAAACCCGTGTGTCTTACTGGCATTATAGCCATCTTCTGTCTTCCTATAACCTGTTCTTTTATTGTCCTTTCTCCCCACTAAAGTCTTCTCATTCTCTTTCACTCACATTAACCCCTTGCGTTTTAGTGACATTATCGCCATTTTCTGTCTTCCTGAAACCTGTTCTTTTATTGTCCTTTCTCCTCACTAAAGTCTTCTTATTCTCTTTCACTCCCAGTAACCCCTTGCGTCTTAGTCACATTATCGCCATCTTCTGACTTTCTGAAACCTGTTCTTTTATTGTCCTTTCTCCTCACTAAATTCTTCTCATTCTCTTTCACTCCCAGTAACCCCTCGTGTCTTACTGGCATTATAGCCATCTCCTGTCTTCCTGAAACCTGTTCTTTTATTGTCTTTTCTCCTCACTAAAGTCTTCTCATTCTCTTTCACTCCCAGTAAACCTTGCGTCTTAGTGGCATTATCGCCATCTTCTGTCTTCCTGAAACCTGTTCTTTTATTGTCCTTTCTCCTCACTAAAGTCTTCTCATTCTCTTTCACTCCCAGTAACCCCTTGTGTCTTAGTGGCATTATCGCCTTCTTCTGTCTTCCTGAAACCTGTTCTTTTATTGTCCTTTCTCCTCACAAAATTCTTCTCATTCTCTTTCACTCCCAGTAACCCCTTGCGTCTTACTGGCATTATCGCCATCTTCTGTCTTCCTATAACCTGTTCTTTTATTGTCCTTTCTCCTCACTAAAGTCTTCTCATTCTCTTTCACTCACAGTAACCCCTTACGTCTTAGTGACATTATCGCCATCTTCTGTCTTCCTGAAACCTGTTCTTTTATTGTCCTTTCTCCTCACTAAAGTCTTCTCATTCTCTTTCACTCCCAGTAACCCCTTGCGTCTTAGTCACATTATCGCCATCTTCTGACTTTCTGAAACCTGTTCTTTTATTGTCCTTTCTCTTCACTAAAGTCTTCTCATTCTCTTTCACTCCCAGTAACCCCTTGCGTCTTAGTCACATTATCGCCATCTTCTGTCTTCCTGAAACCTGTTCTTTTATTGTCCTTTCTCCTCACAAGTCTTCTCATTCTCTTTCACTCCCAGTAACCCCTTGCGTCTTAGTCACATTATCGCCATCTTCTGTCTTCCTGAAACCTGTTCTTTTATTGTCCTTTCTCCTCACAAAATTCTTCTCATTCTCTTTCACTCCCAGTAACCACTTGCTTCTTAGTGGCATTATTGCTTTGATTGGGGTGAAATGATTGAAAAATCACTCTATTACCGATGTTGAGCCCTTTATTCTGCCAAATATAACACATTTTAAACAATGTAAATATAAATCAGCCCATTTCCGGTCCCGATTTTTATTGTTAATAAAAAAAAATGAGGGCAACTTGACATTGCAGTTTGTTTGGTGCTGATATCTGGTCTGTTTTACATTGAACCCTTGCATCGATCTTTTGCGAGTTAAACTTTGTTGAATTTTTTCAATAAATGAATGCCTTAAATTTGGAGGATGAAAAGTTGCACTTTCCGACATATTATGCTCGAAGAATTTCGGAAAGTATTAAGCGTCGGAAGTGCGACCAAAATCATTGAGGTTTATTTGAATTGTGTTCCAGCTCATCATGCGATCAGAAAGTGATTTCTCTAGGATGATTTCGCCTGGGCAATCCAGCCACCGGGCGTCCATCTGATGTCGAAGGAGACGCTCTATTTGCCATGGTGGTGAATAGACCGTAGACTTCTTTGGAAGAGATCGCTAAGTATTTGAAAATCGATATCACAACTGCCTTTCGCTAGAAAATCGGCCGATCATTTTCCACCGCGACAACACAAGATCGAAAGTTGCAAAACAAAATTTGTAGAAGCTTAAAGAGCGGAAATCGGCCCCCCCTCCCAGCACCGACATTTTTTATTCCTAAATGCATTCATTTTAAATTAAAGAATTACAAACAGAGGTTTAAAATTTTGAGGGTATTTTAATAAAACATTTCAGCACCGACCGTTTTAATAAAATCTTCTACCATCCATCGTATTCTCCTCGCTTAATAAAACCCTCCAGCCCCCCCTATTATCCTGACATAATAAAATATCCCAGCATCCACCGTATTCTCCTGATATATTAAAACCTTCTCTCCTGACATAATAAAATCTCCCAGCACCCACCGTATTCTCCTGATATAATAAAACCTTCTCTCCTGGCATAATAAAACATTCCAATACCCACCGTATTCTCCTGACATAATAAAACCATCCAGAACCCCCATATTATCCTAACATAATAAAATCTCCCAGCACCCACCGTATTCTCCTGATATAATAAAACCTTCTCTCCTGGCATAATAAAATATTCCAGCACCTACCGTATTCTCCTGGCATAATAAAACATTCCAGCACCCACCGTATTCTCCTGACATAATAAAACTTCCAGTACCCACTGTATTCTCCTGATATAATAAAACCTTCCACCACCCCGTGTATTCTGACATGATAAAACCCTCCAATACCCACTGTATTCTTGACATAATAAAACCTTCCACCACCCCGTGTATTCTCCTGACATAATAAAACCCTCCAATACCCACTGTATTCTTGACATAATAAAACCTTCCAGCACCCACCGTATTCTCCTGACATAATAAAACCCTCCATTACCCACTGTATTCTTGACATAAAAAAACTTTCCAACACCTGACTTGCGTCCTTCGGATTTTTATTTGGTAAGGTCATGACAGAACAATTTAAATGACAAAAGATCTGACTCTGTCCAGTCAATCGAAAATTGTAGATCGATAGGCGGCAATTGTTAAAAACAATGGAGACTATGTAACTTGACTAATAATTTTTTTTTTTTTTTTTGTATGTAAAATTTTGTTTTTAATTTTCTAATCGCGTACGTACTTTTGCAATGATCTAATATATGCCTATCTGCATATATGTGTGTGTGTTTGTGGGTTGATTTTTGCATTCTCCACGTTCTAAATGTGCAGGAGTTCTGTCATAGAATCGTCTTCCTTATCATAATTAAAAACATTACATTCAATGTAAAGATGTTGCCTTCAATGGTATTTTCAATTTTTGCATTCCATCCCACATTATGTAAGCCAAACACGAAAACTTTGTTTTTAAATGACATTCATTTTAAAGTAATTAATACGCATTACAAGCGGAGATTAAAGATTTCGTCGAGATAGTATTTTGATACGCCCACCTCGCATAATATTTTTAGCTTATGAACGAACCAGCAATAAGTACGATATTAATTAACAGCTCTGAGGATGGTAATAATCAGAAGGAAAATTATGATAATAATAACAACAATAATGAAAATGACAATAGATTATCAAAACAATGGATTAAGAACGTATTATTATCGTGTGTCTAAAGGTAAATCCTTTTTTCACAGAACATTATTCCAAAGCTAATTTTAAGCACATGTCAGCTTACGTCCATAAAACGTTAAAATACCGGTTCTCATACGATCACTGATGCAAATGAACGTCAAGTCTGCTCGGTACCTCGGTGACCGCTTGGGAATACCACGTAATGCAAGCTTGAATGTGAGGGTGGTGTAATGGATACTGGCTCGGAATTGTTAATTGGAGAACAGAGTTCGAATTCTCATTGACTCCATTACATTCACTTACGCGCAAATATACTTGGGAAATGTATGAATCCAACTCTTTTCCCCTTGCTATGTGTTAATTAGTTAGATTTATTCACTTAAATATGATTATCTCTTCTAAAATTCTTACTATCTAAAATAAATTATGGTTTTAGATAACGTGCAAAGAGGTTGATAATCCGTAAAAAATGAATGAATATCAATAAGAATATGACAACGCTATATCATTATAAAAAACATGTTTAATCCTCATCTGTTTCATAATCCAATGGCGTATCATAGCCAGTGACCAATGACAGGCGAGGGCGGTGGTTTTTGTTGTTCCCATTTAATTAAACAAAACAGATTAGTTTGTTGTTGAGTTCCTTTCTTTATCAGACCAAAAGCTCCGCCCACAACAACAAGAGTTTTATTTTTTTAGCGCAACATTTTTCTCTATTTCTCTCTCCATGTCTTTGTATTTGTTTAGTTTTTCAAAACTATTATTATTATTATTATTATTTTCTTGGATTTCTGTTGTATAGATATTTTATTCCGGATCCCAGCCAAAGACCTAAGGTCAAAAGTGGCTTTATGACATTTTCCACGGATTGTTTTAAAAAAGGAGAAAAATAAAAATAAAAAAAAAACCCTAAAAACACACATATTTTACATAGGTAAGACTCTTCGCAATATGTGAACTGTTGGAGAAATCAATGTGCCTATTGAGCTCTGTTCCAATCAACCCGTGGGCTCCAACTACAAATGGAATTATTGATGTTCTCATGTGCCAATTTTTTTTTTAAATTTCCTCTTGAGGGTCTTTGTATTTTGATATTTTTGAAGATCTTCAAAGATATATTACGATCTGAAGAGACTGCCATGTCAATAAGAGAGCACATTATGTTCTTGTGGTCTTTGATCTCGATGTCTAGAAGATTAGCTTTGATTGTTTTGTCTCTGCCTATTGCGATTATTATTATTATTATTATTATTATTATTATTATTATTATTACTGAACGAGAGAACCATGCTGCATGGCAATTTAAATTGCAAGATTGACCATCGTTTTATCTTTAATGCTTTCGATGTAAAACTGCAACTGGCGTTTGTTGTTTCCCCCTACATGTCTGATTCCATCACTACAATCATTGTTAGTCTGAAGAACGAAACGAACAATCTAGAATATTGCCCGTAGTGTCATTTGCTTATGCACACACACACACACACACACACACACATATATATATATATATATATATATATATATATATATATATAAAGAAATAATCATGCATAGAATCTGTCAGAAATATTGATGCGATTAATGACAAAATAACTTCTCTCGTAGGACATAATGTATGCATTAAAATGCTGTTAATCCATTGAATGATGTGATCCTCATTTATAATACTGTTTTCAGATGATTCTAGTGTATATTTTTTAAAGTTAAGCAAGTATTTTCGAAGATCCATGTCTTCATCGTCAGGCTGTAATTTTTTCCTTTAAAGTTAAAACTTGAAGACGAAATAATTGTTTGTAGACCAAAAGATATTTTTTTTTAAAAAAATGTGCTAATTATTGACGGTTATATAATCTCGGAACGTGCTAGTCGCAACGCTAAAGTTCAAAATTTCAAGTGAGAATTTTTATATGATTTTTGTTATATATAAAATATATGCTGCCTAATGGAGTATATATATATATATACTTTGGATATACGCTCTTTTAGCGCTAGAGGGCGTCGTCAGTGATGTTCTGAAAATGGATCATTGGGCAGCTTCGGGTCTTTCAAACATCATACTGACCTCACCAAATCGACCCCTTCAGAGCTGATCAGACTCTGTAACGCCCTCTAAAAAATGCTTGTAGACACTGACTTCTATAAATGTACCCCCGTTATCACACATTTGATTGGAGATTGACCAACAGCCAATCACAACGGTGCGAATTCTATCTAAGCTGTTTACGGGTAATTTTTTTTTCTTTTTTTCGTTTTTTAGTAGACACCCCTTCATTGGATACTTAGAAAGTAATTATGTTTTCCGTTTTTACCCACTTCCCATCAAGTTTCATTTCACCAGCTAATAATTACTATTTACAGAGATAAGAAAAATACGGCCATTAAAATTGATAAATAAATTACAGCGAATTAAGCCGAGAGTGCTTATAAATATAATAAAACGTTTAAAACTGTTTACGAATAAAAAAAATAAAATAAAATAATAAATTACAGCGAGTTAAAACCGAGAGATCTTATAAATTCCATAATAAAACATTTAAAATATGTTGACGAATAAAAAAAAAATTAAATAAAAATAAACAATTAATAAGTTACAGCGAGTTAAACCGAGAGGGCTTAAAAATATCATAATAAAACGCTTAAAACATGTTAACGAAAAAAAATGTGTGTGTGTGTGTGTGTGTGTGTGTGTGTGTGTGTGTGTGTGTGTGTGTGTGTGTGTTGCGGAATATGCGTGTATAAACGAAGAATTAAAAATCTTCAAACACGGATCTACAAATTTCGATAATTTTTATTCATTTGGGTATTACTTTTCATTCAAATTGAAAAAAATAAATTACAAAGATACTTTGTGAACACCTTCACACAAAATGCTTTGTGTATATTTTTTTTTTTTTTTTTGCGATGCCACCGAATGAATTGCACTTGTATAGGTTAAACAAAAAGTGCGTATATATGTGACATGTTTTTAGATTGTTTATCTATTTGTATAAATTCTAGTTGCCGACCAGATGAAAGGCAAAAGAAAAGGCTAGTCGCTACTGTTGACGCATGTAAACAAACTTAGCGGAAATGTTGTAAATATAGCTAAACATTATTTTTTTATATTGTATACTCGAATAGATATGCAAAAGATGTAAATAATTAATCATGAGAATTTCAGTTTCGTTTGTGTACCAAACGATCAAACAAACACCCTGATCAAAGTTTTACGGAAAAATTAGTTAGCGAACAAGAATTGATTATATTTATAATAAAATAGTAGGCTCCAGATGAATCTCAAGCTTAATGGCTACTACAGCAGAATCCCTGACAACCGGGCTAAGAAGGTCTTCCGGATATGAGGAAATGGTTACAATGTCTGGATAAAATGAAAGAACTGAAATCATGTTTAACATTTATTTTCAATGTTTTATAGTAAACAAAATAAGCTAATCGTGAGTGAAATATAACAGAATTGATTTTAAGGAAATCGAAATAAATTATATAATGTTAATGAAAATTCATTAAATTAAGTATGCCACGTATGCAAAACAAATAATGTAACGAAGATTTTTTTAATAGCTCTTGCATGATGATTTTTTCTCTTCTAATATCATTCTCAACTTTTCCGCATTTCGTTTTGACTTTGTTCTTGAAATTTTTTAAGCGAAAGACACTTTTTAACTCTGCACATGTTATTGCAATCGTCATAGCTGAATGCTAGCGTTCTTTCCATAAAACTGACAACCTTTTCAATAGGTTTTTCAATTTCAATCCAGGTTTCATCACGATCATGTTTTTTTTTTATTTCCTTGTTTATTGTGACAGTTTGAACGCTAGAGAATAGTTTCTTTGGAAGGTTTTATATCATACATGTTTGCCTTTGTTATTTTGAACTCAGCCATTAGTTATCATGCACTTTCACAAGCGTCTAGTCTGTTTAAAATTTCCACTTTTTGCGATAATTCTAAAGTTATTCCTTTCCACTTATTCCCATCATCTTTTGTACCAATACAAGCCATTAGGGTGAAATATGCATAAGTAATTATCCACAGTAAATTTTCTGAAAAACAGAAATTTCAAATGAGTTACATATCACCCAATTAGTCCAAATATATACACCAAAATCATGTCCGGATATGCGGAATTCCGGATATGAGACACTCCGGATATGAGGGATTCCATTGTATATATATTTTCCCAATTTATAATTCTTTTTATTCTTTTTAAGGAAGGAAAATATTGTTGATCATATTCAGAAGTGAGCCTCCAAAATTTCATT
>CAHIKZ030000005.1:470000-532500 GCA_903632075.3 Acanthosepion pharaonis
ATATATATATATATATATAATTTTATTCCTATATCTTACACTTGTCTCAACTTTGAGCTCCACGGAATTACATTCACTCTTGAGAAAACTCTCAGTATAAGATTTTGGTTATTATTATTATTATTATTATTATTATTTCTATTTCTGCTATGGTTACACTAAGAACCAAGTCTGCGGGAAGACCTAAGGCAGGTAGGGGTGTGTTGTTATGGCTATATTTCATGATTTGATTTTACAACTTCCATAACATCATTAGTGTTATATGGGCAAAGTTCTTCTGAGAGTATGAAGTTGTATTTCTCTGAAACTGGGATTTCCAGGGATTTTTTCAATGTGTTGTTGTGTTCCTTTTTTATCATTCCAAGCGCACCTAATATAACTGGTACTATTCTTGTTTTAAATTTCCACATGTTTTTTTTATTTATTTCGATTTCCTACTCTTTATACTTTGATAGTTTTTCAAATTGCTTAGTTGCGAGCCATATCAATTCGAATGCAAGATTTTTTTTTTCGATTTTTGACATTTCAAGATATTTGTATTTTAGTGGTTTTTGAAGCTCTTTAAAGACACATTACAAACTGCAGGAAGTGCCATCTGAGTAAGAAAGCACATTCTTTTTTTTTGTATTTGATTTTGATGTCTTGACGATTAATTTTGACTGTTCTGTCAACGTGAATTGTATTGTATTTGCAACCAGATGCACCTCTTCGACATCTCTTCTGTTCCAGTGGAAGAATGTTGTTTTCATCAAGAAAAGAGTAAGTACTCTTCGTCAGGGCACACGTGATCAATTTATACGTGGTGAGTAGACATGTTATTGGCCTATAATCATTTATTTGGATCACCTCTTTCACCTGTTTTTGGTTGGAGATATGTAATACCTTCAGTGATGCATTTTGAGACTTCATTGGGATTACTAATAAGAATTGATAAAGTGTGTGCAAGAGTTTTATAGATTAATAACAGATGATAAAGCCAAAAGTTTAATACCTTGACATTTTCTGGGGTCTTGCATTTTTGGGGATTTTGTTAGAGCATGTCTGACATTATTCTTGCTTAGATTTTTCCATCCTTGAATAGGTTATTACTATTATTATTATTAGTAGTAGTAGTAGTAGTAATGCCATATCTCTTGATACTATTATTACTATTATTAGTAGTAGTAATGTCATATGTCTTGATACTATTATTATTAGTAGTAGTAGTAGTAATGCCATATCTCTTGATACTATTATTATTATTAGTAGTAGTAGTAGTAGTAGTAATGCCATATCTCTTGATACTATTAGTAGTAGTAGTAGTGGTAGTAATGCCATATCTCTTGATACTATTATTATTATTAGTAGTAGTAATGGCATATCTCTTGATAGTATAATTATTATTATTAGTAGAAGTAATGCCATATCTCTTGATACTATTATTATTAGTAGTAGTAGTAGTAGTAATGCCATATCTCTTGATACTATTATTATTATTAGTAGTAATGCCATATCTCTTGATACTATTATTATTAGTAGTAGTAGTAGTAGTAATGCCATATCTCTTGATAAAATTATTATTAGTAGTAGTAGTATTAATGCCATATCTCTTAATAATATTAGTAGTAGTGGTAGTAACGCCATATCTCTTGATACTATTATTATTAGCAGTAGTAGTAGTAATGCCATATCCCTTGATACTTTTATTATTATTATTAGTAGTAATGCCATATCTCTTGATACTATTTTTATTATTAGTAGTAGTAGTAGTAGTAGTAATGCCATATCTCTTGATACTATTATTATTAGTAGTAGTAGTAGTAATGCCATATCTCTTGATACTATTATTATTAGTAGTAGTAGTAGTAATGCCATATCTCTTGATACTATTATTATTAGTAGTAGTAGTAGTAATGCCATATCTCTTGATACTATTAGTAGTAGTAGTAGTGGTAGTAATGCCATATCTCTTGATACTATTATTATTATTAGTAGTAGTAATGGCATATCTCTTGATAGTATAATTATTATTATTAGTAGAAGTAATGCCATATCTCTTGATACTATTATTATTATTAGTAGTAGTAGTAGTAATGCCATATCTCTTGATACTATTATTAGTAGTAGTAGTAATGCCATATCTCTTGATACTATTATTATTAGTAGTAGTAGTAGTAGTAATGCCATATCTCTTGATAAAATTATTATTATTAGTAGTAGTATTAATGCCATATCTCTTAATAATATTAGTAGTAGTAGTAGTAACGCCATATCTCTTGATACTATTATTATTAGCAGTAGTAGTAGTAATGCCATATCCCTTGATACTTTTATTATTATTATTAGTAGTAATGCCATATCTCTTGATACTATTATTATTAGTAGTAGTAGTAGTAATGCCATATCTCTTGATACTATTATTATTAGTAGTAGTAGTAGTAATGCCATATCTCTTGATACTATTATTATTAGTAGTAGTAGTAGTAATGCCATATCTCTTGATACTATTATTATTATTAGTAGTAGTAGTAATGCCATATCTCTTGATACTATTATTATTATTATTAGTAGTAGTAGTAGTAATGCCATATCTCTTGATACTATTATTATTATTAGTAGTAGTAGTAATGCCATATCTCTTGATACTATTATTATTATTAGTAGTAGTAATAGTAATGCCATATCTCTTGATACTATTATTATTATTAGTAGCAGTAGTAGTAGTAATGCCATATCTCTTGATACTATTAGTAGTAGTAGTAGTAGTAATGCCATATCTCTTGATACTATTATTATTATTAGTAGTAGTAGTAATGCCATATCTCTTGATACTATTATTATTATTAGTAGTAGTAGTATTAATGCCATATCTCTTGATACTATTATTATTATTAGTAGTAGTAGTAATGCCATATCTCTTGATACTATTATTAATATTATTAGTAGTAGTAGTAATGCCATATCTGTTGATACTATTATTATTAGTAGTAGTAGTAGTAATGCCATATCTCTTGGTACTATTATTATTAGTAGTAGTAGTAGTAATGCCATATCTCTTGATACTATTATTATTAGTAGTAGTAGTAGTAATGCCATATCTCTTGATACTATTTTTAGTAATATTAGTAGTAGTAGTAATACCATATCTCTTGATACTATTATTATTATTAGTAGTAGTAGTAGTAATGCCATATCTCTTGATACTATTATTATTATTAGTAGTAGTAGTAATGCCATATCTTTTGATACTATTATTATTAGTAGTAGTGGTAGTAGTAATGCCATATCTCTTGATACTATTATTATTATTAGTAGTAGTAGTAGTAGTAATGCCGTATCTCTTGATACTATTATTATTATTATTAGTAGTAGTAGTAGTAATGCCATATCTCTTGATACTATTATTATTAGTAGTAGTAGTAGTAATGCCATATCTCTTGATATTATTATTATTAGTAGTAGTAGTAGTAATGCCATATCTCTTGATATTAAGCACTATAATTACAATGACAGTGATATGAAAATATAGTTTTAAGGTGTGACAAATTTATGGGATAAAGTGCTCAATATTAGAGATAGAGCTTTGTGTAAATATAAAAGTGAACATTGAAGTCAACATCCAACGACGACTCTATTTCATTCTTAAATGCGATCTCCAAGTTGATGTTTAAACATGAAACAGACTGTTGCTGCTATATATATATATATATATATATATATATATATATATATATATATATATATATATATAGCAGCTGCCAGTATACCACATAACACCCTTTGAGCGATTAGACTTGGAGCAGGTATAATGGAGATCAACGTGTTTTAGTGGACTCAGCAGTTTTCAGTCTGCTCATTTGAATCATCTTCAAGAAGCGAGAGCAAGAGCTAAAAGGTTAGCCAATCTAACTGTGATCTCATCCCACAATCCTCACTCTTGTTCCATATGTCGCCTCTTTTGTAAATCACTAGCGGGTCTTAAGTGCCACTTAAGATTACCGCACAAGATTTCATAATTGAATCAATTAAGCTGTCGGATCCTCATACGTCCAAACCGACGCGAGAGTCCATTATTATTATTATTATTATTATTAAGAATAAATATAAATTTGTTCATCACCGTTCAATGCACGTAGCAATCGTTAGAGACAAATTAAATCACCGTTGCAATACCTCTATATTCATAGCCTACTGGTAAGATAACGGAGCTGCCTATTAACTTGGGAGAGAAATAAAAACGTTAATAAAAAACACATTGGTTTTGTTTATTAGACATTAAACTGTATAGCCTCACGTCTGGCTTTTCCGCTAACCTAATGAATATTCATAGGTACTCCTACATAAAAAAAGTTTGAAAAACCAATAACAGTTTTGCACTTGTATATAAATACTTCTCACATAATATAATCCTTTGATAAAGTTACTCAGAGGACAAAACGCGCCGGCTAACATTATGTTTTTCTTTTGTCTTTATTTATATATATATATATATATATATATATATATATATATATATATATATATATATATTAAAAATAATGAGAAAGAACAGTAAGATTTAAAATCCCATGTTCTTCTTAATTATTATTTTTATTTTTTAAAACAATAGTCCTCAATACAATTCTGTAGATCAGAAACATTATAAAATTTACTAATTTAGAAATATTATGATATCGCAACACAGTAATTACCATGTTTCAAAAACAGAAAACTAAAAAAAAATTAAATTTAGTTATAGAATTAAATTAATATCCCTAGTACTGTTTCACTTTCAAGCAATTTTTGGCATTTAATTATTTAATTTAATTCTATGATTAAATTAAAATTTTAGTTTCTGTTTTTGAAACATGGTAATTCCTGTGTAGCGATGGGACCATATTTTTAAATTAGTAAATTCATAATATATATATATATATATATATATATATATATATATATATATATATATATATCGATATGCTCCTGAAAAATTTATTTCGTTTGAACTCTCTGGGGAGGAAATGTGGGTTTGTAAACAGTGACTATTACGGCTAATAATGCAAGACTCTTGGGTAAATCGAAATGTGTTTATCTAAAAATAAATATGCTTAAATTCACCTTCATCCCTGCAGTGCGCTCAATGGTAGAATCCCCGACTGAGGCCAATTCAGTCGGGTTTCGATCCTAGCTAGAGGCAACCCGACGTCTAACCACACTGATGAGCTGTGATACAGCGGAACAGTCTGTCTGTGGACGACAATATATATATATATATATATATATATATATATATATAAGACAACATAATATTCGGAAAATCAATCTTCCTGCTACCTCGGTTTCTACCAATCAGGTACTCTCAAGCAGTAAAATTGGATATTTCATCACATGATGTTGAATTATGTCACTGGTAAGGCGGGAAAAGAAAGAAGTAAAGAGAGAAAAAGCATTTGACATGTTTTATGTAAATACTTCTTACGAAGGTTCATAGTCTGCTAGAAGGATTTTATGCTTGCAGAATCTCCGATTACTCGTTAAATAGTAATGTGCAGGGTAGAGCATAATCACGAATTTACACCTTTTTATTCTCAATATATCTAAATGATCAGAATTTTCTGAACAATGGGACTTTTGTTATTTTTTCTTTCATTTCCCATACATAACTAGCAAGTTTTGTGCTGTTTCTGTCACTTGCTAACATGAAGGAAGAATTGTGACTATGTTCTCTCGTTTTAAACGTTCCTTCTATGGAACCAATGTACAATTACTCTTTCTGAAAATCATAATGGGCGCGTTTTCATTTATTTAAACAAATGTTGTATTTCGTCAAAAGCTTGATTTTTTCATTCGAATTCATAAATATATACGCACCCGAAAAACAAATTCGGTTGTGTATTCTTAGAAGTTGTAAACAAGGACTATTACTACTAATATTACATAGCTCTTCCCCATCCTCGAATTGGGCGCTGTCTGTCATTAGTGTGTTTATTCACAGAATAAGTATGTAAAAATTCGCCTTTATATCAACCGATGACTTAAGGGGGAAAAATATCCGACTGTTACAGAATCAATCAGGTTTTGATCTTGGCTTGAAGTAAGCAGGTGTCTAGCCACACTGATGAGATGTGATATAGCAAAACAATATGTCTGTGGATCATAATATGTGCATATATATATATATATATATATATATATATATATATATATATATATATATATATGTGTGTGTGTGTGTGTGTGTGTGTGTGTGTATTTAGGCAGCAATCCTTCTTTCATGCACATTTCATTGAAAACGACAGACAAGGTGCTTTTATTTAGTTTTTTATACAATTTCTCATGCGATCTAATATTTTTTTTCTTTTCAGATGATAAATTATATAAAAACTGTCCGAATGTTCTTTTTATCCGAGCGCTTCGGCTATACATTTAGCCATTTTCAAGGATTTAATATTTTAACTGTTAAATAAGAAATAGTTTGTTGCATGTATGTATTTATATAGTGTTTTCATTTTTTCAAAACACGGTCAAGATATTGTGTAGATGATGCTATTATATTTGTGGTGTCAACAAGCATGTTACGAATAGTGTCCGGTAGGTCTCCACGAATATTTGTTGTAGTGTGGCCTATATAATTATTTACAACATGTTTGACACGCAGACTCACTCTACACTTTTCTGACCATAGCTCAATTAGATCTCATTTCAGTAGTCATTATTAGATCGCATGAGAAATTGTATAAAAAGTAAATAAAAGTACCTTGTTTGTTGTATTCAATGAAAATATATATATATATATATATATATATATATATATATATATATATATATATATATATATATATATATATTAGAATTTGTAGGTCTGATCAATTGGATCGTGATTACGATTCCAACGTAATAAGTTATAACCATGGAATATTAGTATCTGAGCCTTCTATATATTATATTCTTACTCTATCCTCGTGGAAATTTATATATATATATATATATATATATATATATACACCAACTGGCAATGTCGACAGCATACAAGTACGGAAGTTTCATATATATAGAAAGTGTTTTAACAGAGTTTATAACAATAAAATATCCGTAGAAATTGCCCTCTTACATCGTTAAATATTTGAGTTTAACAACTTCAAGTAACAATTATAAATATGAATGCTGGTCCTTATTTTAAGAAGTAAGGGGGTACAAATGAAAAGATTTGATTTCCATTTCACTGAAACATCAGTTAAACACTTCTATCTTCTTTTTCTTTCTTTCTCTTATTCATTTATTTTCTCTTTGAAACCAAGTAATGTCTTTTCTCCTCTTTCCACGGGATCAAAACGGAATAGTCCATTATTTATGAGGCATTGGCAAGCCGTAACGGTCGGGCAAACTACCGAAGGGAAGGACAAACACAATTAAAAGAAAATAATAATAATAAGGAATCTTTCAAAGTGACTCCCTGTCTCCCCTTCTATTCTGCCTATCCTTAATCCCCCTTTCGCACGGACTAAACAGTAATAACTATTAATATAAAATAAGCAAAACGTATTTAATTTCTTATTGTACCTTGATAATCTCAAACTCTTAGCCAAAGACAACAATGATTTGAAAGGTCTCCTCAATACAGCAAAAAGGTTTCAGTGAAGACATCAGTATGGATTTCGGATTAGATAAATGTGCAAAAGTAACATTAAAGAAAGGGAGAATTACAGTAACAGACTGAATAGATCTAAATTTTGTCATAAAGATTATGGAATTGACACAAGAAGAAGCCAATAAATACGTAAGAGTCAGCGAAGGAGATGGAATACAGCATGCCCAAATGAAGGAGAATATAAGAAAAGAATATGACAGGCGTGTGCATCTGGTGTTAAATACCGAATTGAATTGACAAAACAGAATATCAGCAATAAAAAAAAAACTTTTGTCTGTCTGTGGGGTGCAATACAGTTTCAACATCGTTAACTGGACCATAACTGACATTAAGCGAATGAATGTTAAAACGAGAAAAGCTTCTCATTTGCCACTTCATGCATCATCCTAAAGTCGATGTTGATCGTCTGTATGCGCCCAGATCCAAAGGAGGAAGAGGATTAGTTCAACTAGAACAGTTATAAAAAAACTACAACAATCGGTCTTCAAAGATACCGGAAAACTACAAAAGACTGGGTGATGATCTGCGTCAAAAAACATGAAAGAAATAAAACATTTTATTCAGTAATAAAGGAAGTCAAAAAGTTCAAAAGGGAATTTCGAGTGAAGAAATGCAAGTAAGTTTTAATACACCTACTGCAGCGGCGATTAACCTAAAAAGAAAGCAAAAACAAATGCAACTGACCAGATGCAGAGACGATGGCAAGATAAGCTTCTTCGTGGTCAATACGCTGCCCGTGACAAAGAAGCTGATGTAGTCAAACCCCCATAGCCATCAGTGGTTACTTGGTACCGGAGGTTTTATTCTTGCTGCACGGGTCCAGTGATTGCAAACTTGAAATTAACAAGCATAAAAAGTGTGTTGACGCAAAATGCAGATTCTGTTATAAATATCCAGAAACAATTGGCCATCTTGTATCAGACATGATAGAGTGAGACAAAATCTACCATGGAAAATATGCAACTTTTACGGCAAGAAACTGGAATAAACATCACTCAGATTCAATTCAAGTGATTGGACTTGTAACAATTTTATAGGAATTTCCAATACACACAGGCAGAACAATCAAAGCTCAAAACTCCCAGATATCGTGATCATAAACCACAAGAATTAAATGTGCTTTTTTTTTAATCGATATGGCAGTCCCAGCAGATTGTAATATATTTTTGAAGATCTTCAAAAAACTATCAAATATACAAAGATCTTAAAATAGAAATCTCAAAGTATTGATCTTGGGAAATGTTTCGGAATATATTTATATTTTCATGAAATAAAATATGCCATATATGTTCCCACTTACGTTTTTATTAAACCTATTCGCAATAACATATTTGGTTGTGTAAGTTTTTATCATAGAACTTGAGGGTTATTCAACATATGGGAACTAAACATATATAATGCTTTAGTTTTTGATATATATTTTCAATTTCAGATATAACAAGATGTCCATGGGTCATAAATCATATAATCTCAAAAGACATACAAGATATTGTAAACTTATTGCGTGATAGGAACAGAACAAATAAATTAAAATACCGATTTTTAATCAATTTCACTGAGTTAAGGCGATAATGTCACTAAGATGCAAGAGGCTACTAGGAGTAAAAGAGAATTAGACTTTAGAAAGAACCGGAAACCCAATCTTAAAAAGGAAACAAGGGAGAAATATACACCTATACAAAAGACAAAAGAGAAGCGTGAACCGGTCTTTAAAAGTTATAAAGGAATTTGAAAATATTGGCAAGATGGTGAAAAAATAATTTTAATAAGGTCGGAAAAAATATCTGAGAAAAATTTTAAAATGGTTGGAATTAACTGGATTTTTTTTTTTTTTGCAATCTACTTGCTTCAGAAAAACAAAAGTTCTTTCGTTATCCATCGAATTGGTTTAACGTCACCAATTCAACTACTAGGGCAGGGGAGGGGGCGATTTTGGAGCCTTTCGATTGCACTCAATGGTACTAAATAAGGAGACAATATATTTTCAAAATCATTACCGTTTTTTGAAGAAATAAGTTTGAAGATTAAGTTAAGTATCTGTCTATATTTCTGAGATGAGGTATTATGTACACTATTTACATTATTCGGACTATTGTCCTCATCTTTGTTGCCATATTTATCACAACGTTTCGGCCTTTCTGTATCTGTCTATATTTCTGAGATGAGGTATTATGTACACTATTTACATTATTCGGACTATTGTCCTCATCTTTGTCGCCATCTTTATTACAACGTTTCGGCCTTTCCGTATCTGTCTATATTTCCGAGATGAGGCATTATGTACACTATTTACATTATTCGGACTATTGTCCTAATCTTTGTCGCCATCTTTATTACAACGTTTCGGCCTTTCAGTATCTGTCTATAATTCTGAGATGAGGTATTATGTACATTATTTACATTATTCGGACTATTGTCCTCATCTTTGTCGCCATATGTATTACAAAGTTTCAGCCGTTGTACGCTCCGACCTCCCTCAGGTGTTTGGAATGTCGAACTGAACCCTTTATTTCGCTCACTGGGGTAGACTGTTCTAGTTCCACGTGCCATGTTTTAATGGATATCAGTTATCAGTTATCTCCTGTTAATTCCCCCTCTCCAAGTTCTCCACTGCCTTAACCAGGTATTGAACTTACTCTCTTTGGTCCTGTCACTGGATCTACCTAACGCCTTTATCTACTGTGCCATGTGTCCAACCACCTGAAGAAGGCCGGAGCGTACAACGACCGAGAAGTAATAAATATGGCGACAAAGATGAGGACAATAGTCTGAATAATGTAAATAGTGGTTAAGTTTAGGTTCAAAATCATAACTTTAGGCTTTAATTCCGGTGATCAGTGAAAGCCTTATAGCACAACCTTTTAAGATTTATAATTTTCTGAAGCTTTATAAATTATATATGAAAAGGATGCAAGGCACATGCACATTATTACTAAATCTTTGTGCCATCAAATAAGACCTTCATTCATTTCAAAGGAAAATTATACTGAAAAATTTAGCTATATTATGATGTAATAGGTTATACGGTGCAGTTGTTTTAGTGTGATTTTCAATAAACAATGCAAATTTAAAACATTTTGTCTTATAAGATACATAATTGCCTAAGCGTGTATCACTCATGGCACATAACTGACTATAAATCTTTATTAAATAAAATACTCTACTAAATCAACCAGTTTTCCAAATAGTAGTGTGGTATTACATTATAGTCTATAAAAGTCGTGGGAGGGCAAACTAGAGACCAGGAGGAGAAATGACCAACCCTTGCCTGTATAATTACCAATGATCATGTAGTGATCACGTGAAATAAATAAAAAAAATATCCCATGAAGAAAGAAAACCATCCTACTGACGGGAAATTTAGAGCCCTTCCTCTTTTCAGTCAGCCTCTTACAAGGAGAGCACGGGGAATTGAGCAGCTTCAGACATGAAGACTACAGATAAGTCAACTTATCCAAATATCACTTTGTCTTGTTAAATATCACCTTTACTGATAGACATGTTACTTTAAATAATCTCTTCATTCACCAACATAAACACCTACCAGAAATATTCTATTTGCAACCGCATTACAAGAACTTTTATACTCCACCGAATTTGTACAACAGAATCCTTCGGAAAATAAATCCTCCTTATGTATTATAAATGACCCACTTTCTTATTAGGATGAATATATGTTGTATTTTAAGTAATTATAACGGGAGTCAAGCAAGGCTCAAAATAACAAAAATTCTAAAACAAGCATGGCTAAGAATCGTTATATCCTTTTGGGGATAAGCCAAAACTATATGTTGATGTTGTAAGTATAGACTTCACTAATTCCTAATCTTCTTCTACTACTGAAACCTTGGCATATTTTATTGCCACGAACTGTTATTTGTCCTGGGTAACATACATCCGGCAGACAAGGTCTCTGATTGGAAAATTGGAGATTTTTGAGGTTCTGTCTTAGGGGCATTATCGCCATCTTCTCTCTTCCTGAAACCTGTTCCTTTATTGTCCTTTCTCCTCACTAAAGTCTTCTCATTCTCTTTTATACCCAGTAACCCCTTGTGTCTTAGTGGCATTATCGCCATCTTCTGCCTTCCTGAAACCTGTTCTTTTATTGTCCTTTCTCCTCACTAAAGTCTTCTCATTCTGTTTCACTCACAGTAACCCCTTGTGTCTTAGTGACATTATCGCCATCTTCTGTCTTCCTGAAACCTGTTCTTTTATTGTCCTTTCTCCTTACTAAAGTCTTGTTATTCTCTTTCACTCCCCGTAACCTCTCGGATGAACATGACGGGTCGGGTAGAAGAGACTGACCGAGTTCCTCCATAAATTTTTATATTATCCTTGCTTTATGCGGACTTGCGATTTCAAAGATGAGAACAACATTTCCTTTAAAATCCCTTCGTTGTTGCAGAATCGGTTAAGACACGTGAGATCTAACGAAGGTTTACCTCTCCTCAGAGGGAGGGTGACGAGTTCGAATCCTACCGGAGACTCCAATTTTAATAATATTTCAGGCCAGCAAAAGTAAACAAATATACTCAAATATGAGAACCTAAAAATAAAATTTATTTTTATATATATATATATATATATATATATATATATATATAAACACTTTAAACGTTATTTTTAGATATATGACGATATATAATTCTGTATAATTTTATATATAAATAAACAGTATGTAGAAAAGGATATTACAAACTGTAATGATTTTTTGTGTGTGTGTGTGTGTGACGCGTCCCAGTCCGATGAAATGCCTCATCAAAAAAACTTTCTAGTTTGTACTATTTTTCCTATATATATATATATATGTATACGGAATAAATTCCAATAACCAACAATTATTATTCTTAAAAGAGTGCTCAATACAGAGTAGAGCAAATATAATTATTTATTTGAAAATTATAATATAAATATGTTGATGTAGATTGTAGATTTCTACAATCTACATTCAACATCATCACTTGATAAGACAGCAAAAGTATTGAAACAAAATGGCTATTTTTTGTAGTCATTTTATAACATATTTATGTTATAATATTTAAATAAATAATTATATATATATATATATATATATATATATATATATATATATATATATATATATATAATAAAAAGGCTTAAACACTAATATTCCGTGGTCATGATTTATTCCATTGGAATCGTAAATACGATCCAATTCATCAGACCTACAAATTCAAAAAGAAAACAGAAAAAACAACTCCGGAAATAAAAATAAGATTTAGAGAGAGTGTAAGTATGAGAGTGTGGGAGGAATGTTAGAGCTAAAGAGAGGGGTAACAGACGAGAGAAGGTGAGGGATTAAAACTTAACAGAGAGACGTATTTCATAATTCATTCCATTGGATTTTTTCATAATTTATTCCATTATATATATATATATATATATATGTGTGTGTGTGTGTGTGTGTGTGTGTGTGTGTGTGTGTGTGTATTTTTGTGTGTGTGTATTTTTGTGTGTGTGTATTTTTGTGTGTGTATGTGTGTATGCGTTTATATATATATATATATATATATATATAGGGTGCAAGGGGTAAACTGCCATCTAAATTATGCAAATAAACTAACATTTTAACAGATATATTTACCAAAATTGTACAAAATTATCTTGAAATTCTAAAGAGAAATTAAAAAAAAAATCTTCCTTGGCTTCAAGCAAGGCCTGCAGACAACTTCGAAATCTCCTGCAACTTTTCTAGACGGTCTCCTTATTTAAGTTGATGAATGCTGCCATAATCCTTGCCTTCACTTGACCATTGGTGTTACAAGGAATTTTGGCTGGTCTCTCGCTCAACTATGCTCCCACACATACTAATCAAGGGGGTTGCAGTCTGGGGAGTTAGGCGGCCAAATGTAAGTGTTGCGGTGGTCGCAGAAATTGTCTAACAACGATGACTGTGTTCACCTGCTTGTGTGGCATGGTGCAGAGTCCTGTTGCCAGACATAAGGTCCTCCAGCAGTCACCTTCTTCCCCCAAGGCAGCACTACTTTCTCAAGGCCCTTGATGTAGGCCCTCGTGTTGAGTTTGAGGCCCCATGAGAAAATGAATGGAGGCATAACGTCCCCATCACTTGCCATTACTCCAAACACCTTAATGTAGTCTGGATATATCATTCAACTCTGTCCTCAGATTGACATCAATGTTCATATTGGAGCTTCTGTCACAATGAAGCTTTGCCGATCAAGCAAGATATGAACAGTGCATTTAAGCGAAATCCCCTTCGTCAAAGATTCTTCAAAATCATCACATCTCCTCAGTTTCGTAGCCAAACGAATATAAAGTAATTTTCAAAAGAAGTAATAGATTTTCTATTATTAATCCAACAGGTTGTTTATCACTTAAACTTTATTTCTAATAGATATCAATATTTGAGTAGACGGTCTGTTCATTTATTTAAAGGTATATACATTTATTTTCGACTACCGGCTGGAGAGCAAACATTTTACTTCAATAAGATTTCTTGAATATTTAAGCCAGTAGACGAAAATAAATAAATATACTTTATTGCGGTTACATTTTTGAGGATCAAAGTCGATTGGAAATCAACAAGTCCAAAAAGAGTTCCACAAGAGAGAAGAGCGAAAAAAGAAACTGTTAGCATAGAACTTACGGTTAAATTTTACCATTTCAACTGTAAAATAATGTAAATATATTTTATTTATATTTCTTTCATTTGCTTTTGTTAGTTTTATTTGTTTTCATCTTATAATGAATTTTCATTTATTGAAATATTGACAATAATTAATTTTTGACTAGAATTTCTAATTTTAGTTCGTGTTTTTTTTAATTTTAGTTCGTGTTTTTTTTATCGTTTAAAGTCAATGAAGCCACTAGGATTTAAGAGGTTACTTGGTGTTAGACAATATGAGAAAAACTACTATTAAAGAGAGAGGACAATAAAAGAAGAAGAATTAAGAAAACAGACGCTAAAGATTGAGATTGCATAAATTTTTGGAAGATCAAAGGCAATAAAGCCACTAGGACGCAAGGGTGTTACTGAGTGTTAGAGAATATGAGAAATAAAATTACTATTAAGGAGAGAGGACAATAAAGCCACTAGGATGAAAAGGGTTACTGAGTGTTAGAGAATATGAGAAAAACTACTATTAAGAAGATAGGACAATAAATGAACAAAGAAGACAGAAGATAACGATTGACATTACATTAAAAGTTTTGAAGATTAACGTTGACCGGGAAGAAAGAAGCGGGAAATGTGATAGAAGAAAATGTTACGGTTACATCTATAGCCATTTCAACTGTAAAATGAGAAGAAGAGCGCATCGTACTGCACTTAAATTCATATAGTCTAGGTACCAGAGCTCGTCAGAATAATTATCATGAAGTTACCTTATGGTGGTGAGAAAGTGACTGACGTCGAAATGCCAGGTCTGGACCAATAATATTGCAGATTCCTCTTTAGATTTTATCAAGTGTCTCTAAATATATAGCAGATACATTTAGACCAGATATGGCAGCAATATTCAAAGCTAGGACAAATGGTAGATTTATAGATATGTAAGATAGATTCTGGAGGTAAAAAGTGTCTTGAATGCTACAGTGAAGTAGCTTTCCTTGCTGCAGACTTGAGAATTGAGTCTACGTAATCTTTCCACTTCCCGACAGCTTTAAGCGAAATACGAGTCATTTCCCTGGAGGCAAGTATCATGCCTGTTGACGGAAGGCAAAAACGGTTCTTTAGGGAAGTTAAATAAAGTAATTCAACAAGAAGAGATACATTATTGATTTTTCTTAAATTAAATAGCGAGAAACAGAATGTAACAGATGAAGCTAATCATCTCTGTTAACCGGTTTAAAAAAACGCATCAAAAATCTTACACCCATTAAAGTATTAACACATTACGACAAGGGAGAGAAATCAGAAAAAATTGTTTTAGAGTTGTTTCCCTTCAATCGTCATTTCGATTGTACAATGATTTGTTAATAACAATGTTTCGATAAGAAACAAAAATGGAAAAATAACAATTAAAATAAATTTCACGTTATATAGATATTTTATTCAGATAAACAATTCCAAAGTAATACAATTTCCTGTCTGTTAAATAATTTCCAATAGACAGGATTATCTATAAATCAAATTGTCATCAAAGCAAGAAATATTTTCTTGAACTGAACAAAATATGGTTTATTAATACAACTCTCCTGACAATTTAGTCTCTTCAAACAATCTATCTATCTATCTATCTATCTATCTATCTATCTATCTATCTATCCCAGTTTATTCATATCTATCTATATATCTATAAAAGCCTTTTCATTATTTCTTTATCTATCTCAGTCTATTCATATCTGTCTATCTATCTTTCTATCTATCTCAGTCTGTTACCTATATATATATATATATATATATATATATATATATATATATATATATACAAAAGTCTATTCATATGTATGTATGTATGTATGTATCTATCTATCTATCTGAGTCTGTTCAGATCTAAGTCTGTTCAATCTATCTGCCTGTCTATCTATCTATCTCATTTTGCCTATATCTATCTATGTTCATATCTATCTATGCATCTACCTTTCTCAGTTTATTGATATATATCTATATATCTATAAAAGCCTTTTCATTATCTCTCTATCTTTCTCAGTCTATTCATATCTATCTATCTATCTACCTATCTATCTATCTATCTATCTATCTATCTCATTCAGTTCCTATCTATTTATTTCATTCTGTTCCTATCTATCTATCTATCTATCTCATTCAGTTCCTATCTATTTATTTCATCCTGTTCCTATCTATCTATCTATCTATCTATCTATCTATCTCATTCAGTTCCTATCTATTTATTTCATCCTGTTCCTATCTATCTATCTATCTATCTCATTCAGTTCCTATCTATTTATTTCATTCTGTTCCTATCTATCTATCTATCTATCTATCTCATTCAGTTCCTATCTATTTATTTCATCCTGTTCCTATCTATCTATCTATCTATCTCATTCAGTTCCTATCTATTTATTTCATTCTGTTTCCTATCTATCTATCTATCTATCTATCTCATTTCATTTCAGTTCCTATCTATTTATTTCATTCTGTTCCTATCTATCTATCTATCTATCTATCATTCATCTTCCTATCTATTTATTTCATCCAGTTCCTATCTATTTATCTATCCTATCTATCTATCTCATTCATTCAGTTCCTATCTATTTATTTCATCCTGTTCCTATCTATCTATATCTATCTCATTCAGTTCCTATCTATTTATTTCATTCTGTTCCTATCTATCTATCTATCTATCTCATTCAGTTCCTATCTATTTATTTCATTCTGTTCCTATCTATCTATCTATCTATCTATCTCATTCAGTTCCTATCTATTTATTTCATCCTGTTCCTATCTATCTATCTATCTATCTATCTCATTCAGTTCCTATCTATTTATTTCATTCTGTTCCTATCTATCTATCTATCTATCTCATTCAGTTCCTATCTATTTATTTCATTCTGTTCCTATCTATCTATCTATCTATCTCATTCAGTTCCTATCTATTTATTTCATCCTGTTCCTATCTATCTATCTATCTATCTATCTATCTATCTATCTATCTATCTACCTATCTATCTATCTATCTATCTATCTATCTCAGTCTGTTCATATCTATCTAAGTCTGTTAAATTTTTCTATCTATCTGTCTGTCTGTCTATCTATTTATCTATGTTCATATCTATCTATATATGTAATATCTCGCCAATACACAATTTTTACCAATTGTAGTATTTTAAAATGGTTTTAATTTAACAAAATACAATAAACAAAAAGAAATACAGGGAAGTAAAAAAAAAAAAAAACTCTACTGAATCAAATTCGAAATTTAAATGTTCTTTTTGTTTAAAATTTCTATTTCCTTCCTATCCCAAATTCCTTTTCCGAATCCTAAAATTTCTATCTGAATCATAAATTCCGACGCCCCAGTGTTTCCTAATGTTAAACATTAGCTTCTAAAAAGATCTTTTAAAAGATGACAAATTCCCACATTCATACAAAACTTGGTGGAGTTGTACATTCCATAGGAGATCGTCGCCAGGTTTTTCAAAATACATTTTTCAAAGCATAAATGTGTACATATGGACCATTATTTAAAATGTGCAATTTTATTTAAAATATTATCCGCTTAATTCTGCATTTGTCTCGGACTGAAGTCGTGTCTCTTAAGGAGGAAGAGAATTTTTTTTAAATTATTAGACATTTTGAATTAGAATTGTTGATAATATCCAAATATGTTTATAAATCTAACATTTTGCTAAACTGACTTTATGTCGTGTTTCGCGCTCGTTAAAATCATCTTCCTCAGATCAGAATGAAAGAAATCTGCGTGTGTGTGATAACAAACTATCTCTCTTTCTTAAAATAGAAATATAGAAAAAGTATTTGTTTATATATCTGAGATGAGGTAGGGTAATTAGTAAGGAAAATTATTTACCTAAATATTAAATGATCTCGAATAATTATTAGTTTAATTATTAGATCGAAATTGCAATCGCCTGAAGAAAATCGAGGCGTACAACAGCCGAAACGTCGTGAATATGGCAATAAAGATGAGGATAACAGTCCAAACAATTGTAAATAATCTGTCTATATTTCTGAGATGAGGTATTATGTACATTATTTAAACTATTCGAACTATTGTCCTCATCTTACTTGCCATATTTATCACAATATTTCGGCCTTTCAGTATCTGTATATATTTCTGAGATGAGGTATTATGTACAATATTTACATTATTCGGACTATTGTCCTCATCTTCGCTGCCATATTTATTACAACGTTTCGGCCCTTCAGTATCTGTCTATATTTATGAGATGAGGTATTATGTACATTATTTACAATATTCGGAGTATTGTACTCATCTTTGTTGCCATATTTATCACAACGTTTTGTCCTCTCAGTATCCGTCTATATTTCTGAAATGAGGTATTATGTACACCATTTACATCATTCGGACGATTGTCCTCATCATTGTTGTCATATTTATCACAACGTTTCGTCGTTTCAGTATCTGTCTATATTTCTGAGATGAGGTACTATGTACACTATTTACATTATTCGGACTATTGTCCTCATATTTGTCGTCATATTTATCACAATGTTTCGTCCTTTCAGTATCTGTCTATATATCTGAGATGAGGCATTATGTACACTATTTATATTATTCGGACTATTGTCCTCATCTTTGTTGCCATATTTATCACAACATTTCGGCCTTTCAGTATCTGTCTATATTTCTGAGATGAGGTATTATGTACACTATTTATATTATTCGGACTATTGTCCTCATCTTTGTTGCCATATTAATCACAACGTTTCCTCGTTTCAGTATCTGTCTATATTTCTGAGATGAGGTATTATGTACACTATTTACATTATTCGGACTGTTGTCTCATCTTTGTTGCCATAATAATACAAAGTTTCGGCCTTTCTGTATCTGTCGATATTTCTGAGATGAAGTATTATGTACACTATTTACATTATTCGGACTATTGTTCTCATCTTTGTTGCCATATTTATCACAACGTTTCGTCTTTTCAGTATCTCTATATTTCTGAGATGAAGTATTATGTACACTATTTACATTATTCGGACTATTGTCCTCATCTTTGTTGCCATATTTAATACAACGTTTCGTCCTTTCTGTATCTGTCTATATTTCTGAAATGAGGTATTATGTAAACTATTTACATTATTCGGACTATTGTCCTCATCTTTGTCGCCATATTTAACACAACGTTTTGTCCTTTCAGTATCCGTCTATATTTCTGAGATGTGGTATTCAGTACACTATTTACATTATTCGGAGTATTGTCCTCATCTTTGTTGCCATATTTATCACAACGTTTCGTCTTTTCAGTATCTCTATATTTCTGAGATGAAGTATTATGTACACTATTTACATTATTCGGACTATTGTCCTCATCTTTGTTGCCATATTTGATACAAAGTTTCGTCCTTTCAGTATCTGTCTATATTTCTGAGATGAGGTATTATGTACACTATTTATATAATTCGGACTATTGTCCTCATCTTTGTTGCCATATTTAATACAACGTTTCCTCCTTTCAGTATCTGTCTATATTTCTGAGATGAGGTATTACGTACACTATTTACATTATTCGGACTGTTGTCTCATCTTTGTTGCCATATTTAATACAAAGTTTCGTCCTTTCTGTATCTGTCTATATTTCTGAGATGAAGGTATTATGTACACTATTTATATTATTCGGACTATTGTCCTCATCTTTGTTGCCATATTTAATACAACGTTTCGTCCTTTCAGTATCTGTCTATATTTCTGAGATGAGGTATTATGTACACTATTTATATTATTCGGACTATTGTCCTCATCTTTGTTGCCATATTTAATACAACGTTTCGTCCTTTCAGTATCTGTCTATATTTCTGAGATGAGGTATTATGTAAACTATTTATATTATTCGGACTATTGTCCTCATCTTTGTTGCCATATTTAATACAACGTTTTGTCATTTCAGTATCTGTCTATATTTCTGAGATGTGGTATTCTGTACACTATTTATATTATTCGGACTATTGTCCTCATCTTTGTTGCCATATTTATTACAAGGTTTCGGCCTTTCAGTATCTGTCTATATTTCTGAGATGAGGTATTCTGTACACTATTTACATTATTCGGACTATTGTCCTCATCTTTGTTGCCATTTTTATCACAACGTTTCGTCCTTTCAGTATCTGTCTATATTTCTGAGATGAGGTATTACGTACACTATTTATATTATTCGGACTATTGTCCTCATCTTTGTTGCCATATTTAATACAACGTTTCGGCCTTTCAGTATCTGTCTATATTTCTGAGATGAGGTATTACGTACACTATTTATATTATTCGGACGATTGTCCTCATCTTTGTTGTCATATTTATTACAACATTTTTCCTCGTTTCAGTATTTGTCTATATTTCTGAGATGAGTTATTATGTACACTATTTACATTATTCGGACTATTGTCCTCATCTTTGTTGCCATATTTAATACAATGTTTCGGCCTTTCTGTATCTGTCTATATTTCTGAGATGAAGTATTACGTACACTATTTACATTATTCGGACTATTGTCCTCATCTTTGTTGTCATATTTAATACAACATTTCGTCCTTTCAGTATCTGTCTATATTTCTGAGATGAGGTATTATGTACACTATTTACATTATTCGGACTATTGTCCTCATCTTTGTTGCCATATTTAATACAACATTTCGTACTTTCAGTATCTGTCTATATTTCTGAGATGAGGTATTATGTACACTATTTACATTATTCGGACTATTGTCCTCATCTTTGTTGCCATATTTATCACAACGTTTTGTCCTTTCAGTATCTGTCTATATTTCTGAGATGAGGTATTATGTACACTATTTACATTATTCGGACTATTGTCCTCATCTTTGTTGCCATATTTAATACAACGTTTCGTCGTTTCAGTATCTGTCTATATTTCTGAGATGAGGTATTATGTACACTATTTATATTATTCGGACTATTGTCCTCATCTTTGTCGCCATATTTAATACAACGTTTCGGCCTTTCAGTATCTGTCTATATTTCTGAGATGAGGTATTATGTACACTATTTATATTATTCGGACTATTGTCCTCATCTTTGTTGCCATATTTAATACAACATTTCGGCCTTTCAGTATCTGTCTATATTTCTGAGATGAGGTATTATGTACACTATTTACATTATTCGGACTATTGTCCTCATCTTTGTTGCCATATTTAATACAACGTTTCGTCCTTTCAGTATCTGTCTATATTTCTGAGATGAAGTATTATGTACACTATTTATATTATTCGGACTATTGTCCTCATCTTTGTTGCCATATTTAATACAAAGTTTCGTCCTTTCAGTATCTGTCTATATTTCTGAGATGAGGTATTATGTACACTATTTATATTATTCGGACTATTGTCCTCATCTTTGTTGCCATATTTTTATCACAACATTTAGGCCTTTCAGTATCTGTCTATATTTCTGAGATGAGGTATTATGTACACTATTTATATTATTCGGACTATTGTCCTCATCTTTGTTGCCATATTTTATACAACGTTTTGTCCTTTCAGTATCCGTCTATATTTCTGAGATGAGGTATTATGTACACTATTTATATTATTCGGACTATTGTCCTCATCTTTGTTGCCATATTTAATACAACGTTTCGTCGTTTCAGTATCTGTCTATATTTCTGAGATGAGGTATTATGTACACTATTTACATTATTCGGACTATTGTCCTCATCTTCGTCATATTTAATACAACGTTTCGTCCTTTCAGTATCTGTCTATATTTCTGAGATGAGGCATTATGTACACTATTTATATTATTCGGACTATTGTCCTCATCTTTGTTGCCATATTTATCACAACATTTCGGCCTTTCAGTATCTGTCTATATTTCTGAGATGAGGTATTATGTACACTATTTACATTATTCGGACTGTTGTCTCATCTTTTTTGCCATATTAAATACAAAGTTTCGGCCTTTCTGTATCTGTCTATATTTCTGAGATGAGGTATTATGTACACTATTTACATTATTCGGACTATTGGCCTCATCTTTGTTGTCATATTTATCACAACGTTTCGGCCGTTCAGAATCTGTCTATATTTCTGAGATGAGGTATTATGTACACTATTTACATTATTCGGACTATTGTACTCATCTTTGTTGCCATATTTATCACAACGTTTCCTCGTTTCAGTATCTGTCTATATTTCTGAGATGAGGTATTATGTACACTATTTATATTATTCGGACTGTTGTCCTCATCTTTGTTGCCATATTTATCACAACGTTTCGTCCTTTCCGTATCTGTCTATATTTCTGAGATGAGGTATTATATACACTATTTACATTATTTGGACTATTGTCCTCATCTTTGTTGCCATATTTAATACAACGTTTCGTCCTTTCTGTATCTGTCTATATTTCTGAGATGAGGTATTATGTAAACTATTTATATTATTCGGACTATTGTCCTCATCTTTGTTGCCATATTTATCACAACGTTTTGTCCTTTCAGTATCTGTCTATATTTCTGAGATGAGGTATTATGTACACTATTTATATTATTCGGACTATTGTCCTCATCTTTGTTGTCATATTTAATACAACGTTTCGTCGTTTCAGTATCTGTCTATATTTCTGAGATGAGGTACTATGTACACTATTTACATTATTCGGACTATTGTCCTCATCTTTGTCGTCATATTTATCACAACGTTTCGTCCTTTCAGTATCTGTCTATATTTCTGAGATGAGGCATTATGTACACTATTTATATTATTCGGACTATTGTCCTCATCTTTGTTGCCATATTTTAATACAACATTTCGGCCTTTCAGTATCTGTCTATATTTCTGAGATGAGGTATTATGTACACTATTTATATTATTCGGACTATTGTCCTCATCTTTGTTGCCATATTTAATACAACGTTTCGGCTTTTCAGTATCTGTCTATATTTCTGAGATGAGGTATTATGTACACTATTTACATTATTCGGACTATTGTCCTCATCTTTGTTGCCATATTTGATACAAAGTTTCGTCATTTCAGTATCTGTCTATATTTCTGAGATGAGGTATTATGTACACTATTTACATTATTCGGACTATTGTCCTCATCTTTGTTGCCATATTTAATACAACGTTTCCTCGTTTCAGTATCTGTCTATATTTCTGAGATGAGGTATTATGTACACTATTTATATTATTCGGACTATTGTCTCATCTTTGTTGCCATATTAAATACAAACGTTTCGGCCTTTCTGTATCTGTCTATATTTCTGAGATGAAGTATTATGTACACTATTTATATTATTCGGACTATTGTTCTCATCTTTGTTGTCATATTTAATACAACGTTTCGTCCTTTCAGAATCTGTCTATATTTCTGAGATGAGGTATTATGTACACTATTTACATTATTCGGACTATTGTCCTCATCTTTGTTGCCATATTTAATACAACATTTTCCGGCCTTTCAGTATCTGTCTATATTTCTGAGATGAGGTATTATGTACACTATTTATATTATTCGGACTATTGTCCTCATCTTTGTTGCCATATTTAATACAACGTTTCGTCCTTTCCGTGTCTCTATATTTCTGAGATGAAGTATTATATACACTATTTATATTATTTGGACTATTGTCCTCATCTTTGTTGCCATATTTAATACAACGTTTCGTCCTTTCTGTATCTGTCTATATTTCTGAAATGAGGTATTATGTAAACTATTTACATTATTCGGACTATTGTCCTCATCTTTGTTGCCATATTTATCACAACGTTTTGTCCTCTCAGTATCCGTCTATATTTCTGAAATGAGGTATTATGTACACCATTTACATCATTCGGACGATTGTCCTCATCTTTGTTGTCATATTTATCACAACGTTTCGTCCTTTCCGTGTCTCTATATTTCTCAGATGAAGTATTATATACACTATTTACATTATTTGGACTATTGTCCTCATCTTTGTTGCCATATTTAATACAACGTTTCGTCCTTTCAGAATCTGTCTATATTTCTGAGATGAGGTATTATGTACACTATTTACATTATTCGGACTATTGTACTCATCTTTGTTGCCATATTTATCACAACGTTTCCTCGTTTCAGTATCTGTCTATATTTCTGAGATGAGGTATTATGTACACTATTTACATTATTCGGACTGTTGTCTCATCTTTGTTGCCATATTTATCACAACGTTTCGTCCTTTCCGTGTCTCTATATTTCTCAGATGAAGTATTATATACACTATTTACATTATTTGGACTATTGTCCTCATCTTTGTTGCCATATTTAATACAACGTTTCGTCCTTTCTGTATCTGTCTATATTTCTGAAATGAGGTATTATGTAAACTATTTACATTATTCGGACTATTGTCCTCATCTTTGTTGCCATATTTAATACAACGTTTTGTCCTTTCAGTATCTGTCTATATTTCTGAAATGAGGTATTATGTACACTATTTACATTATTCGGACTATTGTCCTCATCTTTGTTGCCATATTTAATACAACGTTTTGTCCTTTCAGTATCTGTCTATATTTCTGAGATGAGGTATTATGTACACTATTTACATTATTCGGACGATTGTCCTCATCTTTGTTGTCATATTTAATACAACGTTTCGTCCTTTCAGTATCTGTCTATATTTCTGAGATGAGGTATTATGTACACTATTTACATTATTCGGACTATTGTCCTCATCTTTGTTGCCATATTTATCACAACGTTTCGTCATTTCAGTATCTGTCTATATTTCTGAGATGAGGCATTATGTACACTATTTACATTATTCGGACTATTGTCCTCATCTTTGTTGCCATATTTATCACAACATTTCGCCTTTCAGTATCTGTCTATATTTCTGAGATGAGGTATTATGTACACTATTTATATTATTCGGACTATTGTCCTCATCTTTGTTGCCATATTTAATACAACATTTTCGGCCTTTCACTATCTGTCTATATTTCTGAGATGAGGTATTATGTACACTATTTATATTATTCGGACTATTGTCCTCATCTTTGTTGCCATATTTATACAACGTTTCCTCCTTTCAGTATCTGTCTATATTTCTGAGATGAGGTATTACGTACACTATTTATATTATTCGGACTATTGTCCTCATCTTTGTTGCCATATTTATTACAAAGTTCCGGCCTTTCAGTATCTGTCTATATTTCTGCGATGAGGTATTATGTAAACTATTTACAATATTCGGACTATTTTCCTCATCTTTGTCGCCATATTAATTACAACTTTTCAGCCTTTCAGTATCTGTCTATGTTTCTGAGATGAGGTATTATGTACACTATTTACATTATTCGGAATATAGTCCTCATTTTTGTTGCCATGTTTATCACAACGTTTGGGCCTTCAGTATCTGTCTATATTTCTGAGATGAGGTATTACGTACACTATTTATATTATTCGGACTATTGTCCTCATCTTTGTTGCCATATTTAATACAACGTTTCGTCCTTTCAGTGTCTCTATATTTTTCTGAGATGAAGTATTATATACACTATTTATATTATTCGGACTATTGTCCTCATCTTTGTTGCCATATTTAATACAACGTTTCGTCCTTTCAGTATCTGTCTATATTTCTGAGATGAGGTATTATGTAAACTATTTACATTATTCGGACTATTGTCCTCATCTTTGTTGCCATATTTATCACAACGTTTTGTCCTTTCAGTATCCGTCTATATTTCTGAAATGAGGTATTATGTACACTATTTACATTATTCGGACGATTGTCCTCATCTTTGTTGCCATATTTAATACAACGTTTCGGCCTTTCAGTATCTGTCTATATTTCTGAGATGAGGTATTATGTACACTATTTATATTATTCGGACTATTGTCCTCATCTTTGTTGCCATATTTAATACAACGTTTCGGCCTTTCAGTATCTGTCTATATTTCTGAGATGAGGTATTACGTACACTATTTATATTATTCGGACTATTGTCCTCATCTTTGTTGCCATATTTAATACAACGTTTCGGCCTTTCAGTATCTGTCTATATTTCTGAGATGAGGTATTATGTAAACTATTTACAATATTCGGACTATTGTCCTCATCTTTGTTGCCATATTTAATACAACGTTTCGGCCTTTCAGTATCTGTCTATATTTCTGAGATGAGGTATTACGTACACTATTTATATTATTCGGACTATTGTCCTCATCTTTGTTGCCATATTTAATACAACGTTTCGGCCTTTCAGTATCTGTCTATATTTCTGAGATGAGGTATTATGTACACTATTTACATTATTCGGACTATTGTCCTCATCTTTGTTGCCATAATAATCACAACGTTTCGGCCTTTCAGTATCTGTCTATATTTCTGATCTGATGAGATATTATTATGTACACTATTTATATTATTCGGACTATTGTCCTCATCTTTGTTGCCATATTTAATACAACGTTTCGTCCTTTCAGTATCTGTCTATGTTTCTGAGATGAGGTATTATGTACACTATTTACATTATTCGGAATATAGTCCTCATTTTTGTTGCCATGTTTATCACAACGTTTGGGCCTTCAGTATCTGTCTATATTTCTGAGATGAGGTATTACGTACACTATTTATATTATTCGGACTATTGTCCTCATCTTTGTTGCCATATTTAATACAACGTTTCGGCCTTTCAGTATCTGTCTATATTTCTGAGATGAGGTATTACGTACACTATTTATATTATTCGGACTATTGTCCTCATCTTTGTTGCCATATTTAATACAACGTTTCGGCCTTTCAGTATCTGTCTATATTTCTGAGATGAGGTATTATGTACACTATTTACAATATTCGGACTATTGTCCTCATCTTTGTTGCCATATTTAATACAACGTTTTTGTCCTTTCAGTATCTGTCTATATTTCTGAGATGAGGTATTATGTACACTATTTATATTATTCGGACTATTGTCCTCATCTTTGTTGCCATATTTAATACAACGTTTCGTCCTTTCAGTATCTGTCTATATTTCTGAGATGAGGTATTATGTACACTATTTATATTATTCGGACTATTGTCCTCATCTTTGTTGTCATATTTAATACAACGTTTCGTCCTTTCAGTATCTGTCTATATTTCTGAGATGAGGTATTATGTACACTATTTACATTATTCGGACTATTGTCCTCATCTTTGTTGCCATATTTAATCACAACGTTTCGGCCTTTCAGTATCTGTCTATATTTCTGAGATGAGGTATTTTGTACACTATTTACATTATTCGGACTATTTTCCACATCTTTGTTGCCATATTTATACAACGTTTCGGCCTTTCAGTATCTGTCTATATTTCTGAGATGAGGTATTACGTACACTATTTATATTATTCGGACTATTGTCCTCATCTTTGTTGCCATATTTATTACAAAGTTTCGGCCTTTCAGTATCTGTATATATTTCTGCGATGAGGTATTATGTAAACTATTTACAATATTCGGACTATTGTCCTCATCTTTGTTGCCATATTTAATACAACGTTTCGGCCTTTCAGTATCTGTCTATATTTCTGAGATGAGGTATTACGTACACTATTTATATTATTCGGACTATTGTCCTCATCTTTGTTGCCATATTTATAATACAACGTTTTGGCCTTTCAGTATCTGTCTATATTTCTGAGATGAGGTATTATGTACACTATTTACATTATTCGGACTATTGTCCTCATCTTTGTTGCCATATTTATTACAACGTTTCGTCCTTTCAGTATCTGTCTATATTTCTGAGATGAGGTATTATGTACACTATTTACATTATTCGGACTATTGTCCTCATCTTTGTTGCCATATTTATTACAACGTTTCGGCCTTTCAGTATCTGTCTATATTTCTGAGATGAGGTATTACGTACACTATTTATATTATTCGGACTATTGTCCTCATCTTTGTTGCCATATTTATTACAAAGTTTCGGCCTTTCAGTATCTGTCTATATTTCTGCGATGAGGTATTATGTAAACTATTTACAATATTCGGACTATTGTCCTCATCTTTGCTGCCATATTTATTACAAAGTTTCGGCCTTTCAGTATCTGTATATATTTCTGCGATGAGGTATTATGTAAACTATTTACAATATTCGGACTATTGTCCTCATCTTTGTTGCCATATTTAATACAACGTTTCGGCCTTTCAGTATCTGTCTATATTTCTGCGATGAGGTATTATGTAAACTATTTACAATATTCGGACTATTGTCCTCATCTTTGTTGCCATATTTAATACAACGTTTCGGCCTTTCAGTATCTGTCTATATTTCTGAGATGAGGTATTACGTACACTATTTATATTATTCGGACTATTGTCCTCATCTTTGTTGCCATATTTAATACAACGTTTCGGCCTTTCAGTATCTGTCTATATTTCTGAGATGAGGTATTATGTACACTATTTATATTATTCGGACTATTGTCCTCATCTTTGTTGCCATATTTAATACAACGTTTCGTCCTTTCAGTATCTGTCTATATTTCTGAGATGAGGTATTATGTACACTATTTACATTATTCGGACTATTGTCCTCATCTTTGTTGCCATATTTATCACAACGTTTCGTCCTTTCAGTATCTGTCTATATTTCTGAGATGAGGTATTATGTACACTATTTACATTATTCGGACTATTGTCCTCATCTTTGTTGCCATATTTAATACAACATTTCGGCTTTCAGTTTCTATATTTTTACACATTTTATTATCGATTTATCACAACGTTTCGTCCTTTCAGTAGTATCTGTCTATATTTCTGAGATGAGGTATTATGTACACTATTTATCATATATTCGGACTATTGTACACTCATTATTTTGTTGCCATATTTATCACAACGTTTCGTCCTTTCAGTATCTGTCTATATTTCTGAGATGAGGTATTATATACACTATTTATATTATTCGGACTATTGTCCTCATCTTTGTTGCCATATTTAATACAACGTTTCGGCCTTTCAGTATCTGTCTATATTTCTGAGATGAGGTATTACGTACACTATTTATATTATTCGGACTATTGTCCTCATCTTTGTTGCCATATTTATTACAAAGTTTCGGCCTTTCAGTATCTGTCTATATTTCTGCGATGAGGTATTATGTAAACTATTTACAATATTCGGACTATTGTCCTCATCTTTGTTGCCATATTTAATACAACGTTTCGGCCTTTCAGTATCTGTCTATGTTTCTGAGATGAGGTATTATGTACACTATTTACATTATTCGGACTCATCTTTTGTTGTCATATTTACACAATTTGTCCTCATCTTTGTTGCCATATTTATCACAACGTTTCGTCCTTTCAGTATCTGTCTATATTTCTGAGATGAAGTATTATGTACACTATTTATATTATTCGGACTATTGTCCTCATCTTTGTTGCCATATTTAATACAACATTTCGGCCTTTCAGTATCTGTCTATATTTCTGAGATGAGGTATTACGTACACTATTTATATTATTCGGACTATTGTCCTCATCTTTGTTGCCATATTTAATACAGCGTTTCGGCCTTTCAGTATCTGTCTATATTTCTGAGATGAGGTATTATGTACACTATTTATATTATTCGGACTATTGTCCTCATCTTTGTTGCCATATTTAATACAACGTTTCGGCCTTTCAGTATCTGTCTATATTTCTGAGATGAGGTATTACGTACACTATTTATATTATTCGGACTATTGTCCTCATCTTTGTTGCCATATTTAATACAACGTTTCTCCTTTCAGTATCTGTCTATATTTCTGAGATGAGGTATTATGTACACTATTTACATTATTCGGACTATTGTCCTCATCTTTGTTGCCATATTTAATCACAACGTTTCGGCCTTTCAGTATCTGTCTATATTTCTGAGATGAGGTATTATGTACACTATTTACATTATTCGGACTATTGTCCTCATCTTTGTTGCCATATTTATCACAACGTTTCGTCCTTTCAGTATCTGTCTATATTTCTGAGATGACTATTATTACGTACACTATTTATATTATTCGGACTATTGTCCTCATCTTTGTTGCCATATTTAATACAACGTTTCGGCCTTTCAGTATCTGTCTATATTTCTGAGATGAGGTATTACGTACACTATTTATATTATTCGGACTATTGTCCTCATCTTTGTTGCTATATTTATACAACGTTTCGGCCTTTTCAGTATCTGTCTATATTTCTGAGATGAGGTATTATGTACACTATTTACATTATTCGGACTATTGTCCTCATCTTTGTTGCCATATTTAATACAACGTTTCGTCTTTCTTTGTATCTGTCTATATTTCTGAGATGAGGTATTATGTACACTATTTACATTATTCGGACTATTGTCCTCATCTTTGTTGCCATATTTAATACAACGTTTCGTCCTTTCAGTATCTGTCTATATTTCTGAGATGAGGTATTATGTACACTATTTACATTATTCGGACTATTGTCCTCATCTTTGTTGCCATATTTAATACAACGTTTCGTCCTTTCAGTATCTGTCTATATTTCTGAGATGAGGTATTATGTACACTATTTACATTATTCGGACTATTGTCCTCATCTTTGTTGCCATATTTATCACAACGTTTTCGTCCTTTCAGTATCTGTCTATATTTCTGAGATGAGGTATTATGTACACTATTTACATTATTCGGACTATTGTCCTCATCTTTGTTGCCATATTTATCACAATATTTCGGCCTTTTAGGATCTGTCTATAATTCTGAGATGAGGTATTATGTACACTATTTACATTAATCGGACTATTGTCCTCATCTTTGTTGCCATATTTATCACAACGTTTCGTCCTTTCAGTATCTGTCAATATTTCTCAGATGAGGTATTATGTACATTATTTACATTATTCGGACTATTGTCCTCATTTTTGTTGCCATATTTGATACAACGTTTCGTCCTTTCAGTATCTGTCTATATTTCTGAGATGAGGTATTATGTACACTATTTACATTATTCAGACTATTGTCCTCATCTTTGTTGCCATATTTATCACAACGTTTCGTCCTTTCAGTATCTGTCTATATTTCTGAGATGAGGTATTATGTACACTATTTACATTATTCGGACTATTGTCCTCATCTTTGTTGCCATATTTATCACAACGTTTCGGCCTTTCAGTATCTGTCTATATTTCTGAGATGAGGTATTATGTACACTATTTACATTATTCGGACTATTGTCCTCATCTTTGTTGCCATATTTATTACAACGTTTCGTCCTTTCAGTATCTGTCTATATTTCTGAGATGAGGTATTATGTACACTATTTACATTATTCGGACTATTGTCCTCATCTTTGTTGCCATATTTATAACAACGTTTCGGCCTTTCAGTATCTGTCTATATTTCTGAGATGAGGTATTATGTACACTATTTACATTATTCGGACTATTGTCCTCATCTTTGTTGCCATATTTATCACAACGTTTCGTACTTTCAGTATCTGTCTATATTTCTGAGATGAGGTATTATGTACACTATTTACATTATTCGGACTATTGTCCTCATCTTTGTGCCATATTTAATACATCTTTGCCTTTGTATCTGTCTATATTTCTGAGATACTAATTCGGACTTTGTCCTCATCTTTGTTGCCATATTTATACAACGTTTGCCTTTCATATCTGTTATATTTCTGAGATGAGGTATTATGTACACTATTTACATTATTCGGACTATTGTCCTCATCTTTGTTGCCATATTTAATACAACGTTTTGTCCTTTCAGTATCTGTCTATATTTCTGAAATGAGGTATTATGTACACTATTTACATTATTCGGACTATTGTCCTCATCTTTTGTTGCCATATTTATCACAACGTTTCGTCGTTTCAGTATCTGTCTATATTTCTGAGATGAGATGAGGTATTCTATGTCCTCATCACTATTTACATTATTCGGACTATTGTCATTATTCGGACTATTGTCCTCATATTTGTCGTCATATTTATCACAACGTTTCGTCCTTTCAGTATCTAACTATATATCTGAGATGAGGCATTATGTACACTATTTACATTATTCGGACTAGAGTCCTCATCTTTGTTGCCATATTTATCACAACATTTCGTACTTTCAGTATCTGTCTATATTTCTGAGATGAGGTATTATGTACACTATTTACATCATTCGGACTATTGTACTCATCTTTGTTGCCATATTTATCACAACGTTTCGTCTTTTCAGTATCTCTATATTTCTGAGATGAAGTATTATGTACACTATTTACATTATTCGGACTATTGTCCTCATCTTTGTTGCCATATTTGATACAAAGTTTCGTCCTTTCAGTATCTGTCTATATTTCTGAGATGAGGTATTATGTACACTATTTACATAATTCGGACTATTGTACTCATCTTTGTTGCCATATTTATCACAACATTTCGTACTTTCAGTATCTGTCTATATTTCTGAGATGAGGTATTATGTACACTATTTACATTATTCGGACTATTGTCCTCATCTTTGTTGCCATATTTATCACAACGTTTTGTCCTCTCAGTATCCGTCTATATTTCTGAAATGAGGTATTATGTACACCATTTACATCATTCGGACGATTGTCCTCATCATTGTTGTCATATTTATCACAACGTTTCGTCGTTTCAGTATCTGTCTATATTTCTGAGATGAGGTACTATGTACACTATTTACATTATTCGGACTATTGTCCTCATATTTGTCGTCATATTTATCACAACATTTCGTACTTTCAGTATCTGTCTATATTTCTGAGATGAGGTATTATGTACACTATTTACATCATTCGGACTATTGTACTCATCTTTGTTGCCATATTTATCACAACGTTTCGTCTTTTCAGTATCTCTATATTTCTGAGATGAAGTATTATGTACACTATTTACATTATTCGGACTATTGTCCTCATCTTTGTTGCCATATTTGATACAAAGTTTCGTCATTTCAGTATCTGTCTATATTTCTGAGATGAGGTATTATGTACACTATTTACATAATTCGGACTATTGTACTCATCTTTGTTGCCATATTTATCACAACGTTTCCTCGTTTCAGTATCTGTCTATATTTCTGAGATGAGGTATTATGTACACTATTTACATTATTCGGACTGTTGTCTCATCTTTTTTGCCATAATAATCACAAAGTTTCGGCCTTTCTGTATCTGTCGATATTTCTGAGATGAAGTATTATGTACACTATTTACATTATTCGGACTATTGTTCTCATCTTTGTTGTCATATTTATCACAACGTTTCGTCCTTTCAGAATCTCACTATATTTCTGAGATGAGGTATTATGTACACTATTTACATTATTCGGACTATTGTACTCATCTTTGTTGCCATATTTATCACAACATTTCCTACTTTCACTATCTGTCTATATTTCTGAGATGAGGTATTATGTACACTATTTACATAATTCGGACTATTGTACTCATCTTTGTTGCCATATTTATCACAACGTTTCGTCCTTTCCGTGTCTCTATATTTCTCAGATGAAGTATTATATACACTATTTACATTATTTGGACTATTGTCCTCATCTTTGTTGCCATATTTAATACAACGTTTCGTCCTTTCTGTATCTGTCTATATTTCTGAAATGAGGTATTATGTAAACTATTTACATTATTCGGACTATTGTCCTCATCTTTGTTGCCATATTTATCACAACGTTTTGTCCTCTCAGTATCCGTCTATATTTCTGAAATGAGGTATTATGTACACCATTTACATCATTCGGACGATTGTCCTCATCATTGTTGTCATATTTATCACAACGTTTCGTCGTTTCAGTATCTGTCTATATTTCTGAGATGAGGTACTATGTACACTATTTACATTATTCGGACTATTGTCCTCATATTTGTCGTCATATTTATCACAACGTTTCGTCCTTTCAGTATCTAACTATATATCTGAGATGAGGCATTATGTACACTATTTACATTATTCGGACTAGAGTCCTCATCTTTGTTGCCATATTTATCACAACATTTCCTACTTTCAGTATCTGTCTATATTTCTGAGATGAGGTATTATGTACACTATTTACATCATTCGGACTGTTGTACTCATCTTTGTTGCCATATTTATCACAACGTTTCGTCTTTTCAGTATCTCTATATTTCTGAGATGAAGTATTATGTACACTATTTACATTATTCGGACTATTGTCCTCATCTTTGTTGCCATATTTGATACAAAGTTTCGTCCTTTCAGTATCTGTCTATATTTCTGAGATGAGGTATTATGTACACTATTTACATAATTCGGACTATTGTACTCATCTTTGTTGCCATATTTATCACAACGTTTCCTCGTTTCAGTATCTGTCTATATTTCTGAGATGAGGTATTATGTACACTATTTACATTATTCGGACTATTGTCCTCATCTTTGTTGCCATATTTATCACAACGTTTTGTCCTCTCTGTATCCGTCTATATTTCTGAAATGAGGTATTATGTACACCATTTACATCATTCGGACGATTATCCTCATCATTGTTGTCATATTTATCACAACGTTTCGTCGTTTCAGTATCTGTCTATATTTCTGAGATGAGGTACTATGTACACTATTTACATTATTCGGACTATTGTCCTCATATTTGTCGTCATATTTATCACAACGTTTCGTCATTTCAGTATCTAACTATATATCTGAGATGAGGCATTATGTACACTATTTACATTATTCGGACTAGAGTCCTCATCTTTGTTGCCATATTTATCACAACATTTCGTACTTTCAGTATCTGTCTATATTTCTGAGATGAGGTATTATGTACACTATTTACATCATTCGGACTATTGTACTCATCTTTGTTGCCATATTTATCACAACATTTCCTACTTTCACTATCTGTCTATATTTCTGAGATGAAGTATTATGTACACTATTTACATAATTCGGACTATTGTACTCATCTTTGTTGCCATATTTATCACAACGTTTCCTCGTTTCAGTATCTGTCTATATTTCTGAGATGAGGTATTATGTACACTATTTACATTATTCGGACTGTTGTCTCATCTTTGTTGCCATAATAATCACAAAGTTTCGGCCTTTCTGTATCTGTCGATATTTCTGAGATGAAGTATTATGTACACTATTTACATTATTCGGACTATTGTTCTCATCTTTGTTGTCATATTTATCACAACGTTTCGTCCTTTCAGAATCTGTCTATATTTCTGAGATGAGGTATTATGTACACTATTTACATTATTCGGACTATTGTACTCATCTTTGTTGCCATATTTATCACAATATTTCCTACTTTCACTATCTGTCTATATTTCTGAGATGAGGTATTATGTACACTATTTACATAATTCGGACTATTGTACTCATCTTTGTTGCCATATTTATCACAACGTTTCGTCCTTTCCGTGTCTCTATATTTCTCAGATGAAGTATTATATACACTATTTACATTATTTGGACTATTGTCCTCATCTTTGTTGCCATATTTAATACAACGTTTCGTCCTTTCTGTATCTGTCTATATTTCTGAAATGAGGTATTATGTAAACTATTTACATTATTCGGACTATTGTCCTCATCTTTGTCGCCATATTTAACACAACGTTTTGTCCTTTCAGTATCCGTCTATATTTCTGAGATGTGGTATTCTGTACACTATTTACATTATTCGGAGTATTGTCCTCATCTTCGTTGCCATATATATTACAAGGTTTCGGCCTTTCAGTATCTGTCTATATTGCTGAGATGAGGTATTCTGTACACTATTTACATTATTCGGAGTATTGTCCTCATCTTTGTTGCCATTTTTATCACAGCGTTTCGTCCTTTCAGTATCCGTCTATATTTCTGAGATGAGGTATTATGTACACTATTTACATAATTCGGACTATTGTCCTCATCTTTGTTGACATATTTAATACAACGTTTCGGCCTTTCAGTATCTGTCTATATTTCTGAGATTAGGTATTATGTACACTATTTACATCATTCGGACGATTGTCCCCATCTTTGTTGTCATATTTATCACAACGTTTCCTCGTTTCAGTATCTGTCTATATTTCTGAGATGAGGTATTATGTACACTATTTACATTATTCGGACTATTGTCCTCATCTTTGTTGCCATAATTATCACAATGTTTCGGCCTTTCTGTATCTGTCTATATTTCTGAGATGAAGTATTATGTACACTATTTACATTATTTGGACTATTGTCCTCATCTTTGTTGTCATATTTATCACAACATTTCGTCCTTTCAGTATCTGTCTATATTTCTGAGATGAGGTATTATGTACACTATTTACATAATTCGGACTATTGTACTCATCTTTGTTGCCATATTTATCACAACATTTCGTACTTTCAGCATCTGTCTATATTTCTGAGATGAGGTATTATGTACACTATTTACATTATTCGGACTATTGTCCTCATCTTTGTTGCCATATTTATCACAACATATCGTACTTTCAGTATCTGTCTATATTTCTGAGATGAGGTATTATGTACACTATTTACATAATTCGGACTATTGTACTCATCTTTGTTGCCATATTTATCACAACGTTTCGTCCTTTCCGTGTCTCTATATTTCTCAGATGAAGTATTATATACACTATTTACATTATTCGGACTATTGTCCTCATCTTTGTTGCCATATTTAATACAACGTTTCGTCCTTTCTGTATCTGTCTATATTTCTGAGATGAGGTATTATGTACACTATTTACATTATTCGGACTATTGTCCTCATCTTTGTCGCCATATTTATCACAACGTTTCGTCGTTTCAGTATCTGTATATATTTCTGAGACAGAGGTATTATGTACACTATTTACATAATTCGGACTATTGTCCTCATCTTTGTTGCCATAATTATCACAAAGTTTCGGCCTTTCTGTATCTGTCAATATTTCTGAGATGAAGTATTATGTACACTATTTACATTATTCGGACTATTGTCCTCATCTTTGTTGTCATATTTATCAAAACGTTTGGCCCTTTCAGTATCTGTCTATATTTCTGAGATGAGGTATTATGTACACTATTTAAATTATTCGGACTATTGTCCTCATCTTTGTTGCCATATTTAATACAACCTTTCGCCCTTTCAGTATCTGTCTATATTTCTGAGATGAGGTATTATGTACACTATTTACATCATTCGGACTATTGTCCTCATCTTTGTCGCCATATTTATCACAACGTTTCGTCCTTTCAGTATCTGTCTATATTTCTGAGATGAGGTATTATGTACACTATTTACATTATTCGGACTATTGTCCTCATCTTTGTTGCCATATTTATCACAACGTTTCGTCGTTTCAGTATCTGTCTATATTTCTGAGATGAAGTATTATGTACACTATTTACATTATTCGGATTATTGTCCTCATCTTTGTTGCCACATTTATCACAATGTTTCGGCCGTATTCCGCTCCGGCCTTCTTCAGGTGGTTGGAATGTCGAACTGAACCCTTTATTTCGTTGACTGGGGTAGACTGTTCTATTTCCACGTGCAATGTGTAATGGATGTCAGTTATCAGTTATCTCCTCTTAGTTCTCCACTGCCTTAACCGGGTATTGAACTTACACTCCTTGTGTCCTGTCACTGGATCTAACTAACGCCTTTATCCATTGTATACCAAAAAGCTATAAAATGGCTATTATGAGGTAAGAAATGAAAATGTAACTGAACATATCATACCTGATTCACATTTCACTACTACTAGTGATTTTGACTGATTTTAATTTATTTTTATGAGTTTAGCAATATGTATTAATTTTATTTTCTATTAATTAATAAATTTAAAATTATATACTAATTACTATTTTTTTAAATTAGTAACAATTTGTGCTCAGTTGTTGACATAAATTGCTATCTGCTGATGTGTTAAAATTTTGGAATAAAAATTTAAAAAAGCGGAGATTTCCACATATTATTAAAAATAATTAATTATTTTTAATAATATGGAAATCTTTTTTTTTTACCTGAAGACGCTCACGAGACCAGAAACCCGTGTAGTAAAATTATGGAAAATAAAAGCATAATGATTTTTTTCTAAAAAAAAAAACACATTACAACCAAAAACGTTTGCGGCACCTCTCTTCTCTTCTTTTTAATATATATATATATATATATATATATATATATATATATATATATATGAAAAAAATTAATATTAGTATTCTTCGCATTTCTCCCCCCTTCATGTGTATGAAAAACTTGCCTCAAGCAATTCTGTTTACTATATTGGCTCCATTTTTCCTCATAGAAATTTTAATTACTCAATTCATTGCAACTTTGGCTCCTTTTCTATAACTGGAATCTATCAATGTCAACAAATGCCAGTATATCAGGAACTTGACCAAAAAGAAACTGATCATTTACTTCATCACTTTCGAAACTACTTTCGAGAGAGAAATTCAAAAAGTAGTTCAGAATTACTGTGGCTGTAAGTCATCAATGTTTTGATTAACGACAAATTCATATTAAGGATATATATATATTCATATATATATATATATATATATATATATATATATATATATATATATATATAAAAGGTAATAAATCCGTTGGTATATAATACTAGTGAATCCTAGTAATATACAGTATCAAAACTAATCAACAAAAAAAGATCAATGTATTTATTATTACAGAGCAAATAATTAATAAACAATAAAATCCCAAATAACCTCACATGAGCAATAAACTTATTTCGGCAGGCAAATATATCGTCTATCTTATCAATCCCAGTGTGGACTGAGTTCATATCAGAAATAGAAATTTAAATGCGAAAACTAAAAAACAAACAAAAATAAAACAGTCGAAAACCTAATACAGAATTTATCGATTTCAATATTTCAGTCAGACGAAAGGCATGAGACAGTGGTCAGGAGAGGGTGGAAGGTATTTGTTGTGAAAGGAAGACATTATATAGAATCAAACCCGAATATTAACATTATGACATGAATTTGGGGGTTATATGAAAAATGAAATAATTATTTAAAAATAAAAGAGGAATAAAAAGGGGTTTTAAAATAACTTTAAAGTATATAGATAAAAAGATGTAAATGATTAATGGAAAGTGAGTTGGGGGAGATCTTAGAGGAGGGGAAAGGTCATAAATTATAATTATTATCGGCAAAGAGGGGTATATATAAAAATTAGAATTAGTTATACTTTCGACATTTGAAGTGTTCGAGGGGAGGGTAATATTATGGAGAATATGAATATATAGCTAATGAAATTAAACCTATATTATGGAATTTCAATCTATATATATATATATATATATATATATATATATATATATATATATATATATATATATATATATATATATAAATTAATTCTAACCTAAACTTCTTTTAAATTGTAATTAAATAAATAAATAAAGTCTACTAAATCAGAGAAATTAATATTTTTCTTTAGTAATATTAAATTTAATTTTTTTAAAAATCGTAATATACTTGATGTGATAATAATCCTACAAACTGTAAGGGATTCTAATTACATTTAATTGTTCTTGAAAGAAATATAGTATATTAAAAATTAAAAGTAAAAATATTTCAAATCGTAGTTAAATAAAAAGTATTCTTATCTAAACACCCCCCCCAAAAAAAATCTTTAAATATACGAAGGAAAAAATTGCCGTAACAATTTTTGCCGTTAACAATATAATTTTTTAAAAAATCCAGACGACACGCTTTTAATAGATGTTAGATTTCATTGAAAAATACATCCCTACCCACTACCAAAACGTAGCAATAACTGATACATTAAAATATAGACATATTGAACACACAGACACCCCTGTCTAGAAAAAATAGATTTATCTGTAACCTTGGAAACATATTTTAGCTGTGTATTTAAAACCCAGTAATTTTAAAAGTTACTCCAAAATTCGCTAGAGGATGAAATTGAACTAATGTCTTTAATTTAATCACAAAATTAAATTCGGGGCTTTTAGCTTCCATTTTTGGAACATGGTTAGAACTGTGTAGCGAAAAAACATATTTTAAATCAATTAATTTATAATATTAATGCTCTGTAAATTTACATTGAGCACTATTTTTTAAAAATAAAAATATTTATAAGAACACCGGATTATATATCTTACTCTTCTTTCTTTATATATATATATATATATATATATATATATATATATATATATATATATATATATAACGTTTAATTTTTTACTTATTTCATATTGTTTACTTACTTTTATTTTACATTTTTATTTTTTTTAAATAATGAATATTATTAATTTCTGTTATATATATATATATATATATATATATATATATATATATATATATATATATATATATATATATATATATAAGGTTTAAATGCCCTTAAACAATGAAAAGCTTTTATTTTAGATTTAATTTCATGCGAATTGATTAAATTTAATATTTCCAATAAACAAAATTCTTTGCTGTAATTCAAACCAAAATTTAACCTGATTAGAATCTTTTTTTTTTCTGATTTTTTAAAAATCATTTCACCCCGAACAGGCGGGAATGCCACTAGTATGCGGGGTGGGGGGTTTATAGTGAGTGAAAGTGAGATAAAAACTGAGTATAGGGGGATTGAGGAAAGGATAAAAGATTAACAGGGATTAAGACAACAGAAAATGGTGATTGGCGTTGCCTTTAAATGTTTAAGATTGTAGTTATCAGGGAAGCAAGTAAGAGGAGGGGAATTCCTCTGTCAGGAAGTGCGAGCAAAGAATCTGTCAGAGTAGAAGTGGTGGTTGCATTTAGGTATTTTAACAATAAAAGGGTGGGACCTAAATGCCAATCAAGTAGCACGCTTAAATTCAAGTAGCTGAGGCACTAGGGAGAAAAACTCGTCAGAGCAGTTGCCATGAAAATATTTGTAGAAATGACGGAGGAAAGACACATGACGTCTTCGAGAAAGTAACTGGAATCGAGATGCGAAGTCAGGATCGATTACATTGCAGATCTTTCTTTGAATTTTGTCAAGAACTCCGAGATGAACAGCATAGGAAACCAGAACAGAAATAGCAAAAGCACTGCCGAATGGTAGATTTGTAAATGTGCAAAATAGTCTCTGACAAGAAAAACCGACACAGTGAACTGTAGTGAACGAGATAATCAAGTACCCCGGAAAAAAGTTCGTGTTTTGTGTGCGATTTGCCGGGGAGGGATTGCCAAAAAGTAGTCAGCAAAACTCTTATAGCGACTTACCTCGCAACCCAAGCGACAGCGCGTCGCGTGTATTCTGTGACGAAAAAAGAAACAAGTCCGTCGCAGGAGTCGCTATAAGAGTATATTAATATGCAAATTACGGAGCATCCTATCCCGGCTGACGACGAATGGAAAAAATAGGTTCTGCCGATAAAAGCAGTTGGTGTTGTCGACTCGGGGAAGGAAAATTCGGGCAGTTTTGGCTACGGCGTTCGTGAGTTATTTTCCTGACGCGTTACAAGTGATTTTCTTTCTTTGTGTTGTGAACGCCACGAATTTGCTTTGAGAACGCTTACACTTCATGAACCAACTTTTCTTGCAGTAGATGTAGCTATTGATTCATTGTAGTTGTTCCACTTGAAGTCAGTAGAAAATGTGAGGTCAAGAAAGCGCAACGAGATGCTTTCCAGGAGTTGGGTGTCAGCCATGCTGATTGCGGGCAGGGTTGTTTCTCTAAATGAGAACAGTTTGGTTTTGGAGGCATTAAAATTTAAGAGACATTTATTACCCCAGTTGACTACTGATTGGAGGTCCTTTTCAAGAGCAGCGGCCAGGTTAACTAACTCTGACGGATTTGCCATTGACACAAGATTAAATGGTGGTGCCATCTACATAAATGCCTACTTGGGAACTGATGACATCAGGAAGATTATTGGTGAGGATCAGAATCAGTATAGAACCCACTTAATATAAAACCCGGTATGACAGATTTAACCAGTATCTGCACTGGAAATTATGCAACTTTTACGGAAAAGAAAGCACAAGAAATTGTTATGAACATCTCCCAAACTCGGTTACGAAGGTAGGGCCTGTAACATTTTTATGAAAGTTTACAATACACACGGAAAGAGCAATCAAAGCTAATCGTAATCAGTCCGCAAAAAACAAAATATGCTTTCTTATTGACATGGCAGACCCAGAAGACTGTAATGTATCTGTGAAGATCTATCAAAATGCGAGAAGCTTGAAATTGAAATCTCCGAAATGCGCAACATGGGAACATCAATAATTACAGTTGTAGTTGGATTGATTGGAAAAAAAGATTCTAATAGACTCATTGAAAGCTTTCCTGGTAGTCTAGGCCTTAAAGAAATATAAAAAATTGTTCTCACGAGTACAGGCCACAGCTTACGTAGGGCTTTATTTATGTAAAATATGTGCGATTTCTTTTCAAAATTGCTCATTGATGCCATTTCTGACCTTAGATATCTAGTCAGGACCGGGAAAGAAATGTATACACACCAGAAATCAAAAGATATAAAATAATAATAATAATAATAATAAAGGCCTCTTCAATATTGTAAAATACTTCAGTGACGACATAGGTATGGACTTTGGATTAGATAAATGTGCAAAAGTAACTTTCAAGAAAGGTAGAATTACAGAAACACCCTTAATAGATTTAGATTTTGTCACAAAGATTAGGGAACTGGAGCATGATGAAGCTTATAAGTACCTAGGAATTAGCGAAGGAGATGGCATACAACACCCCCAAATGAAGGAAAAATAAGAAAAAAAGAGTACTACAGGCGTGTACGTCTGGTACTAAATACTGAGCTAAACACAAAAACAGGATATCAGCCATAAACACATTGGCTGTCCCTGTGGTGCAATACAGCTTTAATGTCCTTAACTGGACCATAGCTGAAATTAAGCGAATGGACGCCAAAACGAGAAAGCTTCTCACTTGCTATCGCATGCATCATCCCAAAGCTGATGTCGATCGTCTGTATGTGCCCAGATCCGAAGGAGGCAGAGGATTAGTTCAACTAGAACTGTCCTACAAAACTACAACAATTGGCCTCCAAAGATACTTGGAAACTACAGAAAACTGGATGATGGTATGCGTCAAGGAACATGAAAGTACTAAGCGTCTTTACTCCGTAATGAAAGAAGCCAACAAATTCAAAATGGAGTTTCTAATGGGCGTAGAGATGCAACTACAGCACAATACACCGGCTGAAACTGCAAAATACCTAAAAAAGACAGCAAAGACGAATGCAACCGCCCAGATACAGAGGCGATGGCAAGATAAACCGCTTCATGGCCAATACTCTGCCCGTACCAAACAAGCTGACGTAGACAAAACCCGTACCCATCAGTGGCTACGTAGTGCAAGGTTGAAAGCGGAAACTGAAGGTTTTATCCTTGCTGCGCAGGACTAATGCTTGCTAACTAGGAATTATCAAGCACATATACTAAAATATTGTGTCAGCCTAAAATGCAGATTCTGTGATAAATATCCAGAAACGATTGATCATCTTGTATCAGGTTGCACGATGTTGACACCTACTGAATATAAAACCCGACATGACAGAGTGGACCAATATCTGCACTGGAAAATCTGCAACTTCTACGGGAAGGAAACTGAAAGAAACTGGTATGAACACCACCCAGACCCGGTTACGGAGATAGGACCTGTTACAATTCTATGGGACTACACAATACACACTAACAGAACAATCAAGGCCAACTGGCCAGATGTTGTTATTAAAGACCACAAACAAAAAGGTGCCTCCTTATTGATATGGCAGTCCCTGCTGATTACAATGTATCTTTAAAGATATTCAAAAAGTTGTCAAAGTACAAGTACCTTGAAATAGAAATCTCGAAAATGTGGCATATGGGAATATCAACAATCCCTGTTGTAGTTGGAGCTCTAGGATTGGTTGGAAAAGATTCCAGTAGACTAATTGAAGGGATTCCTGGAAGTCCATGCCTCAAAGAGATACAAAAAATTGTTCTGACAAGTACAGCCCACACCTTACGAAGGGCTTTATCTATGTAATTTAACTTTTTTTTGTCAGTGAAAAGTGTCATGACGCCATTTCTAACCTTAGGTCCCTGGGCGGGACCCGGAAAGAAATGTGTAAACGCCAGAAATCAAAGAAAATAAAAGTAATAATAATGATATAAGGACCTTGATATCGAAATGTGGTATGAGAACATCAAAAAACCCTGTCGTAGTTGGAACCCTCGGATTGGTTGGAAAAAATTCCAATTGACTCATTAGAGGGATTCCTGGTAGTCTATGCCTTAAAGAAATACAAAAAAAGTTCTCACGAGTACAGCCCACACCTTACGAAGGCCTTTATATATGTAAAAAGATTTTTTTTCGAAATTGCTCAGTGGAAAATGTCAGGATGCCATTTCTGACCTTAGGTATCTGGTTGGGACCCGGAGAGAAATAGAAAGAAATAATAATAATAATAATAATAATAATAATAATAATAATAATAATACAACTAAAAATATAAAGGAACATGATGAAAACTTACCATGTTTTCCTGCTAACCTGAAAACAAAACAAAAAAAAAAACAAAAAACAATTGTTTCATTTTCTGTATTTATATTACTTTCCATCTGATTGTCTCCATTTTTATAAAATTTTGCAACTTCTTTATTAGTTAATTTATTGCCTGTATTACTTTCTATTCTATAAATATTTCTAGATTGACCCGCTTGCGTAAATATTTATTAATTAATTTTCTTTAAAACCCTTTTTAAGTTTCATTTGGAATTATTTATTTGCTTTTTAAATTTTGAAATAATTCTAATATTCACACATTCATTTTCAAATGCTATACGTTCATGATGTCGTCGTTTTCATGGTTTGTAAGGCAATATTTCTTTTTTGTAAGGCAATGCTTTTTTCTGTATAACATATAAATGAATAAATAAAACAAAATCATATAATAAAAGAAAAACACTATAGCGAAAAAATTTTCATAATATAAACTATAATATCTGTATATAGCTCTTAGATGATGTATTATGATTACTTGCATTATGTACATTATTCGGACTGTTATCCTCATTTTCATTGCATATTCACAACGTTTCGGCCTCTATATCTCTGAGATGCTGTATTATGATTACTTGCATTATTTATATTATTCGGACTGTTATTCACAACGTTTCGGCCGTTGTATGCTTCGGACCTTTTCAGTTGATTGGAATTTCGACCCGAACCCTTTATTTCGCCAACCGGGGTACATTGTTCTAGTTCCACGTGCCATGTCTCTTCCGGATGTGTCAGTTATTTCCCTTTAACTCAACTTTCCCAGTTTTGGTTCACCACTGCTGTAGCCTGATATTGAACTCACAACTCTTTGGGCCTAGTCACTGGATTTAACCAGTATAGGGTTCGGTTCGAAATTCCAATCTCCTGAAGAAGAACGGAGCGTACAACGGCCGAAACGTATAATAATTGCAATTTGAAAAGGCAACGTTTGAAAATGTTGGCGTTCCCACGTGTTTGAAATGAAATGAAGTTGAATAACCTGGACAACGTTCATAAAAAGATAATGTAACCCCCACCCACAAAAAGTATAATTTATATCTATAATTCTCAAAACGTGTGTGTGTGTGTGTGTGTGTGTGTGTGTGATCGGATGTTGTTTATGTGTTTCCACAGTTTTCATCCAATTTCGCTGAAAATTTTTGTTTGATAGATAATTCTTCAGTGCCGGTTTTGAGTTCAAATTGGCTGGAAAAAATCGAAAAAACTGATTTTTTTACACTTTGTGCAAAAATCAAAGGCAAAATTTAATGTCTGTAAAAAACAGCGTCCAATCAACTTAGAGAGTTGAAATCTAACTCAAAAGATTATTAGAATTATAAAAAACAAATATTATAAATAAAAATTATCGTATATTATTATTATGACGGTCCATGGAAGAGGTTCTGAGAACGCAAAAACGGCCATTTTCAGGGCCACACCCTATTCAAATTGTTACCCCACCATTTTGGCATGTGCCTCAGTTGCACCCAATTGTTGTTACTAATATTGATTTCAGGATGGACTGACTTTAAACTTACACTGTTCCAAGTGAACAGCAAAAATTCCAAGTAATGAAGCACCCGGTCGAAGACGGCTTATACAGCTAGTATACAATATATACATGTAAAAAAAAAATTAAATAAATTTAATTAAAATAAACAATAGAAAAATTAAGTAAATAAACATTATATATACCGTCTATACACGCGAATCATGCGACTATTGAAGACCCAATTTTGAAGCTAATTTTAAGGGGGTCGCATCATACACGCGAGGTTAAATTAGCGTATGCGCTACACCGTTGACCAAAACTATATATCCATTTACTGTAATCAAATTAGCTTCCAAATTAAACCTTCAACAGCCGTATGATACCCGAGGATATACAGTATATTACGATAAATATTTCTTGATAATATTTACAGAATTTGTCTTAATATCTTATAAATACACAATTGAAACTATAAAATTGGTAAACTTGTATTATTATAAGATTCTATAGGGCATAAAGTGGGGGATAGGTTTTCTTTAGTTATTAAGTAATAAACTGATCCCCCAGATACATAACTGAAACTATAATAGAAAACTCTTAACAAACTATGTCCCGTCCTGGATAAGACGATAAACTACATCCAACAGCAAGGCCACTGATCAAGAGGTTTTGAGGAGTGTGGAACCACCTCTTAATTGCTGGTGTTCCCAGGTCCACCCTGATTCGGGGTGGTAGCACCTGTTAGGGTCCTAGCTATTGGTAAATATTTAACCCTCTAACTGGGGTCAAAACACTATAAGAGTGTAAAAATAGATTTTAATACCAGAAATACTTTGTAAAAAACAAAAATTATTACCACCAAAATATTTTTAAAAAAATATTATAGTTTATTTTGGAAAATAAAAATATTACAAGCAATAAAAATCTTGTCGGCATTAAATAACCCATTGAGGTGTTGATATGCCGTAAAACAAACCAAACCAAACCAATCCAAAATATGTATCTGCTTTAAATAACCGACACTCAATCTTCTAAAAATTCTGTCTGAGGAAAACTTACTTACATTATGAATATGGAGTAAATAATGGTAATTCGACCCCGTGGAAGTGGCTTGATGAGTAATAAGTGTAAAGGTTTCAGTTGGAAAAACTAAAGAATGGTGTCATCTGAACATTTGCCATGGAAATATAGATAGATAGATAGATAGATAGATAGATAGATAGATAGATAGATAAAAAATATTACCAGCAATAAAAAAAATTCTCGGCATTAAATAACCCATTGAGGTGTTGATATGCCGTAAAACAAAACAAACCAAACCAAACTATGTCATCATGTTTTATAAAATTGTTAAATTTGTATTAATATAAGAAGTGGGAGATCGGTTTTCTCTTGATATTAAGTAATAAACTGATCCCCCTTTAGATTACTGCACAATATAACTTTTGGGAAAAAACACAACATTATAAGCAGACAGTTTAAATGAACATTAAATAGAAGCAGAAAATAGGTTAATTGTTTTATTATTGCATGGAATGATATTTGTACAAAATACAAATGGAATTATTATTTTTTTTTTTTTTTGTCAGACCAATGTTACGATATTCTAACAGCATTAATGACTGAGAACGAAGCCTCCCTTTTGTGGGTAAATTAAATAACTTTCTGATTCTTGTCTCGTTTCTTAGTTGTTCCGTCCAAGGGGTAGTCAGTATCTTTCTGTCGAATCACAGGAAACAGGTTCATAAAATATATCTCTGATTCATTTTGCTAATTACCTATGAATAATTATCAGGCCTCGTGAGAGTAGAGAGCATTTTTATCAAGAAATATCTAAACTCTTTTAAACCCAAATACTGCACCTTAACATTGTTTGACTATTGTCTACCGGATAGCTATGAGTACCATTTCACTGAGTGACCCATATTTCTAACATTTTCTCTAAACTAATTTAAACTTACTTATATTATTTACACTATTCAGACTGTTATCCTAATCTTCATTGCCCTATCCACAACGTTTCGGTCGTAGTACGCTCAGGCCTGCTTCAGGTGATTGGAATTTCGAACCGAAACATTTATTTCGTTCACAGGGGTAGACTGATCTAGTTCCACGTGCCATGCCTCTTCTTTATGTCTCAGTTATTTCCCTTTAACTCAACTCTCCAAGCCTGCATGGCCCAGTGGTTAGATCCAATGACTAGACCCGAAGAGTTGCGAGTTCAATTCTAGGCCACAGCAGTGTTGAACCAAACCAATACCTCATCTCAGAGATATTGACAGATATTAATTTTATCTGGGCTGGAGCTGTCCAAACACCACTTTTTGACTTTGACAAAGTTCAAAATCGTTTCCGTGGCCTTGTGATGTGGCTCCTCTCTCGCAAATATAACGTCTAAAGCATTTCGCTATTCTATCGTTACTTCCATGGCTAATGTTCGGACGAGATCTTTTCCTTAGTTATAGCAGCGTAGACCTAGCTACCTCCTCAGTGTTGAATCATTCCCGTTTCCCCCGTATTCCTTTGGTAAGAAAGACGCTCTATTTCGGAAGCTTTCCCCTAAGAACTGCTACTAAGTGGAACTGACTACCCCATGGACGCCCCCAGGAACACTAGAAGCTTAACCTCTTAAAGTCTAGGATCAATCGTTATCTATACACGGTATCATCGTAATCATCACGTCCCGCTTTCTACTCATACGTTCATATCAGATAATTCATTCAATAATATTCTACCCTGAATGGCTCTTGGGCATTGTGTTGAGCAAAATTTAGTTTAAAAATGCAAGAATAAATACTAATGGTGATGAAATATATTTACATGCATGGAAGGAGTGTTTCTTTGTTTTTCGTTGTTTTTTTGTTTTTTTGTTTTTTGTTTTTTTTTCAGTATGAAATTCCAAAGAATATATATTGTGTTTGGGGTTTGCTTAATCGAAAACGTCTGTTTGTGTGTGTATGTGTGTGTGTGATTTGTTCTTTTTTTCTTTTCTTTTTTTTCTTTTTTAACTGATGATGAATAAGAATACATTGTCATTGTTATTTTTAAATTTTGTCCTGAATGTGCTTAGAAAACGAAAAAAGTCAAATTTAAATGTCTAGCCTTCAGATAAGGCAGAAATTACGGTAATACCAACGCCCTTCTTTTTTTTTTTTTTTTACATCAAGCCTACGTTAATGTTCTAGTTGAAGATGATTGTGTTACACTTCTAAACTTCTGCTTCACCTGTGTGAATACATTCTCCGTTGTAAGAAAACAGATGGCGAGCCAAAGTCCGTATGTTGCATTCAAAATCACAAAGACAATTCGAAGTTCTTTCGAATTCGAAAGCGAAGCAACATATCCAAAAATCCAAGTAATTCCTGTAAGGAGACACAGTTTGGCATTAATAATAATAATCTTTATATTGTCTTTTCTGGAATTCTGAACTGAGAACTTGCGCATATTATAAATAGTCACTGCGGTGTGTATATAAGCCAAGAAATTAACCAAAATTATAATGGCTAACGGAACTGCGAAATACAGAAGAATCCCAATATTATTATTAAGCCAACAGACACCATTGTACCCATAACCGGGAGCCAATTTGGACTGAGGTCGATGTTTATCGAGCAGAAATGCTGGAATAATAATAAACAATGGAGCCAGCCAGGCGTATAGACTATAGAAGAAAAATCGTTTCCAACCTTTTCTCGACATCATTTCACACGGATTCCGACAGACAGTCATCCAAACATTAATAGTAACGACATTTAACCAGAAGAAAGACGCCAGAAATGCATAGTGCATCGTCAAAGCAACGGAGAGACAAGCGTCCTGTGGGGTTGTGTAACGTGAGACCAAAAAGAGAATTTGTGCGAGAAACAGCGAGATTGAAAAAGAGAGGTAAATCAAGCCAGTGAGATTCCATATTGCCGGCATGAACATATACACAACGATCAGAAATGCAAGAGCTGACAATGATATACCCATTCCAATAAATGTCAGGCAGGTTTCGAGTAGCGATCCTGTTCGCGTGCGATGGTGACAGACAAATACGTCACTATTGTTCTTTATAATATATGAATCCTCATCATAAAATCTCTTTGTAGAATTGTGATAGACAGTTTGATTGGGAAGCATGATGTATTCGTGTTTCTGTAATCTATGTAGAGAGCAGTTTAAGACCGGGTTATTCGATGAAGGGGGTTCAAATGCGAAAACGTGATGGCATTTTCCTTTAACGTAATCGAACCACTCTCCATGGGGGCACGAAACAAGTTTTTCATCGTTCAAACGAACATCTCCTCGGTTGAAATTAATGAGTATAAAATATGACGGCGAAATATAAGTGTTCGCCGTGGTTAGATCCTCCGGTAGTATTTCGCACATAAGTGTTTCATTTTCTTGTCTGTTACACTGAAAACAGTAAATATTTTTGTAATAATTCTGCATGCTGCTAAAGACGACACCGTATTTCCCATTTTCGCATTTTCCGTCAGAGGAATTACTGCAACGTTTGACCAAAGATTCGCTACAAAAGTGGGATGAATTTGGATAAGGGTTTTGCAAACTTAGAGAACATTGAGTATAATTTACCTTGTCGATTGTCATATCATTGGAGTATGTTCTGTTAGGGCACTTAAACCTCTGGTTCCAATATATATAGTCGGTTTCTCCATTGCATAAAGCACAGTAGACGTTCCGATAGACGAGTTGTTTATTACGTCCACTAACAGGAATGGATGATATCAAATCAGGTGAGTATTTTTTACAATTGTTTATAATGTGCTGATTCCCCGTATAATTAGACGGACAGGAGATTATCATCATGACGGGGTCATCATTTTTTGTTGGAAATCGGCATTCGGTAGTTAGGGCTTTGATACCAGAAAGAATATTTGGTTTATAATCCCAGCAACAGTCGTTGTAGTAAAGACAAAGATCATCACAAAAGCAGCCATGTTTCTGATAATGTATATTCACGTTTCTGGTTGACATTCTGTGACAGGTATGGTTCCTACAATCTATTATCTGAGTTGCTTCTTGACCTTCAACTCCAGTAAAAATCGGTGTCACTATGGCTCCAACAAATATTAATAAACGAATAATGAATCCCATTTTAGCGATAGAAATGGCGACAAACTGAAAGGAAATATATTAAAATTTTAGTTTTTTTTCCTACCTCCAACAGAGAAGAGCTCTGGCGTTATCAATGACTGACACGGGATAAAATGAAAAACTTCAGAGAGATATGAGTAAAAACAACAGGATGGGTAAATATGATATTTCTAATATTTTTAATTCTTGGAACCCCAGATCGGAAATATTTCCAGAGGATTGACAAAGGAATAATAAGAGTTGTAAAGGAAGTGCTTAATCTGTAGGTTGAAGTGTTTGCCGATCCTCTCAAAATCTATTTACGGCCCTGTACACTTGTAGCAATATATATATATATATATATATATATATATATATATATATATATATATATATATATATATATATATATATATATATATATGTATGTATGTATATATGTATGTATATATGTATGTATATATGTATGCATGTATATAATGCCTTAATTCGACTGTAAATAATGGAGTTTAGCAAAACGTAGTTAAGCTTAACGTGGGTGGTTATTTAAGTTAATTATACCAAAACATTCAAATTAAAACATTTAGGATCGGTATTTACTGCTCTATGCTCGTGTGTATGTACTGAACATCCAAAATATAATTGCACTGACCGCCCTGCGAGCATACACAAAATAAAAGTATCTTCCATCTAGTCAGTCCCCTATATCAACTCTTTCAGTTTCTCTTTATTTATATATATATATATATATATATATATATATATATATATTAAAAAGAATAGAAGAGAGGTGCCGCTAACGTTTTTGATTGTAATGTGGATTTATTTAGAAAAAATATTATGCTTTGTTTTACATAATTTTACGACACGAGTTTCTGGTCTCGCGTCCGTCTTCAGGTAAAAGTGGAGATTTCCACATATTATTAAAAATAATTAATTTTTCCTCGTGTTCAATGTTAAATATTCTCGATATGAGACATTTTCTGTTTGTGTGTTGGTAATCTGAATTACTTTCTTGATATATATACACACACACATATATATATATATATATATATATATATATATATATATATATTATTTCTTGATATATATATATATATATATATATATATATATATATATATATATATATATATATATATAAAACAGCGTAACATTTATTTCTCTTGTTGTTTTTTATGAAAGTGATCGGAATTAGAGGAAAACATTTTTGTAATGTTTATTTTGTTTATCTTTCACTTGTGGCTCATAATTGCCGATTTCTTTATTATTATTTATATTCAAAGATTCTTTAACAGCATTTAGCTGAATTTTATTATTTTTACTTTTTCTTGTTTATTATTTATTTATTATTATTTATTATTTATTTATTATTTATTAATTGCAAACTAACGTAATTTCAATTTTGTTGAAAAAGCGTTCCCAGTTATAACATTATTTTGTTTCGTTTTTACGAAATCAAATCTGTATTATTATTTATCTTTCAAATATTTTTAAACAACAGCAATAATAATAATAATTATTATTATTATAAATATTATTATTATTATTATTATTATTATAGTAATAATAATAAGATTTTCTCTTATACTTTATAATAATTTATACTTTGAAGCTATATATTGTTCATTGATGACAATCTGTTTACTCCGACATCCAGTGTATTTTCTATGCGTGTAGGCTGAGGTGGATAGAAGTAGTACATTTGTTACTCGGCTGCTGTTTTTATTATTAAGATGGACGGGCAACACTGATCTTCACCCATTCCCTCAATCTCCACGCACCAAACCTTGTAAACCGCTTAAAAAGGTATGCAGCCGACAAGTAAATGGAATTTCACCTATTATGTCGTCTGACGGCAACACACTCCACGCAGACAAGAAAGAAATTCTATCACGGTAGAAAGAACACTTTGAAAATATCCTTAATTCCACCTCTGCTATTGATGACAACGTCATTGCTTAATTCATCAGCGACCAGAAATTTCCCAGTTGTCTCTTGAGTCATGCCTAAAGGAAATTCAGGATTCTGTCAAGCAATTGTCCCGAACAAAGCCTCTGGAAAAGATGTTATACCCCCCTCCGAAATTTTTAAATATGGTGGGAAGACTCTGGCTAAGAAAGTCCTTGAGCTTTGTAAAGCCATATGGAAGGTTGGTTGTGTTTCACAGGACTACAAAGATCCTTGCATAAAATATCTGTTCAAGAACAAAGGCAAAAAGTTTGTATGTGATAATTCCCGTGGCATTTCACTCCTAAGTATCGCTGGCAAAATTCTTGCTCGTGTTATTCTCAACAGAATAATCAAATATCTCATTGATGACATCTATCCCGAATCTCAGTGTGGTTTTCGTTCACGTTGTGGAGCCATTGATATGATTTTTTCACTTCGTCAGGTTGCTGAGAAAGTTCGCTATACCGTCTTTATCAAATTGACCAAAGCGTTTGACACTGTGAACAGAGGTGGCCTCTGGAAAGTACCCAACAAGCTTGGCATACCTGAAAGTATGATAAATGTCATCATCTTGTTTCATGAAGGAATGAAAGCATCTGTTCTATCTAATGGAGAGTTTGCAGAAACCTTTGATGTAACAAATGGCACAAAACAAGGTTGTGTCATGGCTCCTGTACATTTCGCTCTCTTCTTTTCGGTCATGCTACACCATGCTTTTTGTGATCTTGACATGGGTGTGAAATCTGAATTCTGCACAAGTGGCGGTCTCTTTAACCATCAATGTTTTAAATCAAAATCGCTGACTTAAGCAAACATTATTTGTGACCTTCTGTTTGCTGATGACGCTGCAATCATGGACACCACAATCGAAAAAGCTCAAGCAATCGTCAATCGTTTTTCCAACACTTGCAACGCATTCGGATTAACTATAAGCATAAAGAAAACTGAAGTTGTCCATCAACCAAGGCCGACACCTAAGCAGATCAGGGGTGTAAAACAAAAACCATCTGCCTATACCTTTCCAATCGTTCCAATTACTGTTGGCAGCATCAACCTGGTGTATATAAAATCATTCTCGTACTTAGAAAGCAAAGTCAATTCAAGTGCCTCTTTGGATGACGAGATAGTTAACCGAATATCAAAAGCAACCAATGCCCCTGGGAAACTTAAGCATCGTCTGTGGGATGCTCATGGGGTTTCACTGAAAACGAAAATCAGTGTCTATCGAGCAGTCATTCTCACCACACTTCTTTAGGGGTCAGAATCGTGAACGCCATACACGACACACATCAATCAACTTTTCATAAACGCTGTCTTTGTTCAATATTCGGTTATAAACGGCAGGACAAAATCTCTAACCCTAATCTTTTCACCAAATGTAGCATCGGTGGTATTGAATTCTTCCTGATGCAATCAAGTTCAGATGTCTTGGTCATATCATCAGAATGAATGATGATCTGATGCTAAAAATCCTCATGTATAGCCAACTTTTTCTTAGTAAGCGTAATTTAGGCCGTCTTTGGTTACACTTCAAGGATAAATTTAAATACAATATAATAAAACATCTCTATAGAGGAGTTCGAATTTGCTATTGAAAACCGAGCAAACTGGAGAAATACATGCTACCAAGGTATAACTAACTTTGAAAAGAATCATCTCAACCATCTGAGAGAATTAAGAATTAACACTAAATCTCGGGCCAATACATCAGCCCACATGAGAGTCAACCCTTCAGTATCCCCTTCGCGTGGATTTGTTTGCAAATCCTGTGCAGGATTATTGTCTCATACGAAACACAAACAAACACACACACACATATATATATATATATATATATATATATATATATATATATATATATATATTAGAATCGTCAGACATTTTGTGTCGATTAATTCTAATGATCGACTTTTTCAAGTTATGAATAATGCATCGGGATTTCCTCATTGTCCGCGAATGAAAGGTCGATCATTAAAATTAATTGACAGAAAATTTTTAGTATTTGGCCTGATGTTAGTTTTTCATTGGTTTATCAGAAATGAAGTCTGTTTAAACAGATTAAATATGTTTCGATTGTTAACTAATTTCCATTTCAGACAAAGACGTGGCCTCAGATCCATCCTGCATTACTAGGTAGCTAGGGTGATAAATATAAAGAGGTCTGCTCGATATTAACATAGATAGATAGATAGATAGATAGAACAGGGATAGATACATAGATTAATAGATGAACAAACAGCGATAGATAGATATTTTATAAAAACTTGTACGTATATCAAATTAATTTTAAGGAAGGGCGTGCGTGTGCGTGTGTATATATATATCTATCTATCAATATATCTATCTATCTATCTATCGCATCGTTAAATATTTGAGGTTAACAACTTTAACAAATATTGCAATGACAATCATCAATATAATTGCTGGTCGTTATTTTAAGGGAGATCAAATGATAGCAAGTTTTCGAAATGCTCCAGCACCCTCCCCAGTACTCTAGCTGTTGCCCGGAGTGACATTTTCTAGAAGTCTCGTTTTCCCCCGGATCTTCAGTTCGTCTTCACTCTTCTGAATGTCATTTCCGATGATTTCTTGTGCGCCCAAAACGACTGACATGGGAAATTGATAGTTAAACAGAAATTATATGTTCAAGAAACACTGGAAAATTAGGTAATACATTTAATAATTGATTTTAACGGGATAGGATAGCGGAATTTCTACAGATATTTTAATGTCGTAATGTGCTTACTCAATCATTAACGGAAGAATTAAGATTTATCAAAAATTTCAAATAGTAAAACAGTGAAATTTTCACGGGTTAAAACTAGTCTTTATAGAATTTTCCTAAACGAACAATTTCTGTATAAAAAAAGATAGAATCTGTCTATATTTCTGAGATGAAGTATTATGTACATTATTTACATTATTCGCCATATTTATCCATATTTATGTTCAGTTCGACATTCCAACCACCTGAAGAAGGCCGGAGCGTACAACGGCCGAAACGTTGTGATGAATATAAGACAAAGATGAGGACAATAGTCCGAATAATGTAAATAAAAGGATAGAATTTATTTATTTTGTCAAATATTGGCAAGAAACACGGAGCTTAAATAAAATACATGTTTTAATTACAATATTGACTTTGGTCATTAAAAAAAGAATTGTGGGTAGATATGTAAGGGACACTAACTCTATTTTAGAGAACACCTTTTAATAAAGAATACCTTTGTTCATCTCACCTGTCATCCTATACAGTTCAGGTGTTTTTCTTACTCTCGTAGTGGATATCGTTGCACCTGCTGATGTAAATGAAAACTAGGATTCTCTTGAAGTTTCACCAAGAAATGAGGAATTTTGACTTACAAGTTGATATCTTGGTGAATCTGTGGAATGAGCACAGGTCTTGATTCAGACGTTTTTTTTTTTTTAATTCATTGTCCAAATTTAACTTCGTATCTCCATGTTTCAATTTGTCTTTTTTCGCTTAGTACAAATTTCATCAATATGACGCCCCACTTTTTTCCCCCAGAGTCCAACTGAATCAAATAAGATGAGAGCCCTGTTTTAATTATGACCGACAATCATAAACAATCCGGTGCTGCATAAAGGTTTCTTTGCCGACGCAGAATAGCCATTTTGAAATGCACCGGCAGAACCTGTTTAGTCGTAAATGTTTTCTGAATACTTTGCTATCTCCACAAACATTCCCGTGTTAAGGTTCTATAAGAAATCTCCAAGTCCTATACAGATTTTTTTTCTTCTTGTTCAACAGTACTTCAGCTGATAACATTCATGTAACCGTTTGTGGATTCGGACTGTAAGGCAGCTGTCAGCTGATATCTGTTTAAGGTGACCTCTGCAGGATGTTACAGAAATCGTTTTGACAATTATCGTCTTGACAAAGCTCAACTAAGTGAAGCGAACCCCACAAGAACCAGATCAAACGACCCTGACAAATTAGGTCAGCTGAGTGGAGGGGAGTTGAAAAATGACTCTTTTTAGACGAAAGCTGACAGGACAAAGAACGTTTGTTCTTTATAAGACAGTGGTCCCTAGCAGCCTAAAACAGAAAACCATTCGCTCGGGGTGCGAAAAGAAAGACACGCGTTGGCTTACTCCACATGCTCATCCAGATTTAGTCCTAATGAGAAGGTTGCAACAGAATAAAATTTGGCAACTGCTACGATCTTGTCTCATGGTTTTATTTCTGGATAACAATATGAGCAAAGAGTTATGTCCCATGTATTAATCCACATGCATTCGACTAGAAGAAGCTGCACCATGAGAATGAACTTGATATCTGGTCTGAGCTGCAATGCCATAGGGCTTTATTATTGGTGTCACGACCAATGTCCATCAGTTGGGTTTCGGATGCTATTATAAATCCTAGAAACACACACACACATAAATATATATATATATATATATATATATATATATATATATATATATATATATATATATATTAAGAAATGGACAATAAATTGTCGGAAAAGTCCGACAATTTATTTATTAAAGACATTTTTTTATGTTTAACGTTCTTTTTATAGATACAAATATTTAAGTAAACGCTCTGTTTATAATAAACAGTATTAAATAACATTTAGCGGCCTGAATGTCCGAGAAATTTTCATAGAAAATATTCGTCCTTTGACAGGATTCGAACCTGCATCCTATACGGAACAATTCGTACAATTCGGATACTGTTTATTATAAACAGAGCATTTACTTAGATATTTGTATCTATAAAAAAGAACGTTAAACATGAAAAAAATGTCTTTAATAAATATATATATATATATATATGCAGCAATTTTTCATTAATGCATGTTTCATTAAATAATATAGACAAGTTTTTTTTTTATTTTAAGTAAGTTCCTTCCATATTGTTTGATAAGCTTAATAACATTATCATTGAAAGACGAAAGGAAATCACCATATTGATACATCTTCAAATCCAATCTAAGCTTTCGGCTTACATAAGCCATCATCAAAAAATGACAATTACATTTCAATATATCATATAAAACACGGACGAAACAATAATGATAGTCTGTTTTTGTTGCATGAAAAATTTCAAAGCAACGATAAATTCGTGTATACGAGACGCGGAAGCGAAAATCGCGTCGCAGCTCGTGACGTCAGACATGACCACGCGAGAGTGAAAACGAAAAGTATTAAGTATTTGAAGCCGTTGGTATAAACCAATGGCTTCTGTTATCAATTATAGGCATTTAAAAATATTTGCGAAGATTTCATAGTTTATTTTGTTTAGGCTAGGTTTCAACTGTTTTATGTATATAGCTTCAAGAATGTTTAGTTATATACATATATAATGGCCGGCTATTCGTTTCCAAATACACAAGTCTCGAACCGCAACTAGCCAGTACCTGTTGCGGCTCACAGTGAAACACCTGTTCCCGTACAATCCCCGAACTTAAGTAACGTAGAGCCTGGTCAGTACCTTCATGGGTGACCACATCGGAATATCATGTGCTGTAAGCTTAGATGAGCGGATGGTTTAATGGATAATGGTTTGGGATTGTTTAAGGGAGAGCTGAGTTCCATTGCAGTTGGATTCGTTATATTCCCTTGCGCGCAAATACCCTTGAGAAAGGTACGTATTCACATCTTCTCCCCTCTCTATGGGTTAATTAGTAAGACTTCTCTAGAATATAATTGTATAAGAACTACAATGGCCACAAAGTGAGGGATCGGTTTATATATTGATTGTAATATAGAATTGATCCCCCACTTTATATCTACATTTTAATTTTGTGTTTGTTTATTAAATTCGTACAATCTAAAAATATTTTCTGGCTTTAAATAACCTGCAAGGTGTTGATAAGCCGTAAAAAAAACGAATCAATTATTCAATCTGTCAATCCCTGCTGCAGACGTCTGCTCAGGTACATTTGTGTTTGTTCAAAACCCACAGAGCTCACCTGTGGTTTATACTGAAACTATGCTGAGCGGACCTTAGTTTCGGTTTCTGGGAGAGAGTGCATAATCTGACCTGAGCAAATGTTTGGGAAATGCCAGTTTGTTCAAACCCTCGGTTTATAATGACTTAAAACTTCGAGTTAGCAAAACCATGGAAAGTCTCCGAACAATTCCGTCAACCAAATTTAATTCTAAAAGCGGGTATGGCTTCCAGGCACTTTCCAAAAGATACCACACTCTATGGCCGCTTCCCTATGCCGATAATATTAATAAGCCAGCTTCTTGACATATCAAACATAGTGAAATTCGGAACCTGATCTCAAATTCCTTGCTCGCAAATAAAAAACAACAATTTTGCTTGCTTTAGTATTGCCAGAAATCTGCATATTTAGCTAAGAAATAAGTAAAATCTAGTTGTTGCTACTAATCTGGCAAAATAGTCTTCCTAGTGATATTGGTGACAGCTGATATCTTGTTAAATCCAAACATCTGAGCTGTCACAAAAATTGGTGCAAGAGCATGACAAAGGATCATGACAAAGAGAGTCACTGAATGAAGCCAGATCTTAATAAATTAATTTTTTAGACAAAGATAACAAAACAAAGAACACTGTTCTCTACAGGTGGTCACTACGACAGAGAAATAGAGAGACCTAAGGAAAGTCACGAAGAGTGAGAAGAGACCACCGCCTTCCCGCTACGCGAAAAAGAAGACACGTCCATTAAACTGTTGACCACTTTATCACCTCGCTAGTGTTCAGCAGTAGGTTACGACCAGAATAAAATTTGCTTACTGTTACAAAAATATCTGGGATTTTATTTCGTGGGTAACGATCTGGCCAAATAGTTATTTTTAACCTACAAGCATTTGACTGGTAGAAGCTGTACCCTGAGAACGAACCTGATGTCTTGTCTTAACTGCAATGCTAGATGTTGCGAGGTAATTATCCGGGTAATTTTTTAAAAATTGCCCATCCCATTATTAACACAAATTAGTAGAACCACATATAGCACGTATTAGTTCTTGTCCGGCATTGACGGAATTATAAGAGGGTTGACCGCACATGTTTGTCCAGCTTATAACAATATCCTTATCTCCGAAATTCAGGCAAAAATCGTCAAGGTTTTTCTTTTTTTTTTTTTTTTTTGTTTTATTTTTGTTATTTTCCCGCTCGGATAAATTTGGTTGAATTCAGAATCCTTCTTTTTGTATGTGCTCTGTCACTTCCTGATTTTGGTGGTGGTGGTAGGGGGGTCATAATTGTCCACATCTTCCTATCCTTTGTAGACCCTAAAAGTTTTTTTTATTATGCTTTTCAATTCTTCTGTCATGTCTTTGCACGAGTTCTTTAGGTATGTTATTAGCTACTCTCCTCTGCCCCGCTAGCAGTCAGTACGCCCTGTGAGTGTCGAATTTTCCAATCTTTCTTTTCTCATTACATGCCCTACAAATGTTATTTGTCTCTTTCTGAATATGAATACAGGTGTCTTTTTTTGTTTCCATTTACTACCATAGAAGAAGACTGATATGAAATAACAGTCCATGACTCTTTTCAATTCTTTCTTACGAAATTTTCCTGTTTCCTAATACTTTGCTTAGCGTTTAGAATGTATCTTTTGCTATTCCAATGAGGGTTCAAATTTCGATGTCACATTTTCCGTCACTTGTTATTTAAATTTTCGCACTTGCTTTATTTTGGTATTTCCAATTCGTACTAAGGACCCTGGGCGGCTCCTTTTGCTGACAACCATACATTCTGTTTCAAGTGGGAATTTATGCAGATGCCACAGCTATTTACTCCTGTTTGAGTGGCAAGCCTAACAGGATTGACAATAACAACTAGTAACTGCTCTTGAAAAGGACCTCCAGTCAGTTGTTAGCGAGGGCAAAGAATGTGTTGAGGAGTAGCTGGACACCCCCACAAGATGGAGTGGTCTGAGACTGTTTAAATAACACTCTTTTTTACTGAGGGCGATGAGTTAACAATTACAGCTAACTCTGCTTATCGACTCTCTGCCTCCAGGAATCCAGACGAGGTTATGCTCAAGGGCAGTCTCATCTGGGGAGAAAGACAGCTACCCAATCCAGTGTATATAGGGTCTACTCATTCTCTTTCACTCCTAGTAACCCCCTTGCGTCTTAGTGGCATTATCGCCATCTTCTGTCTTCCTGAAACCTGTGCTTTTGTTGTCCATTCTCCTCACTAAAGTCTTCTCATTCTTTTTCAGTTCCAGTAACCACTTACGTCTTAGCGGCATTATCGCCATCTTCTGCCTTCCTAAAACTTGTTCTTTTATTGCCCCTTACTAAAGTCTTCTCATTCCCTTTCACTCCCAGTAACCCCTTGCCTCTTAGTGGCATTATCGCCATCTTCTGTCTTCCTGAAACCTGTTCTTTTAATGTCTTTTCTTCTCACTAAAGTCTTCTCATTCTCTTTCACTCCTAGTAACCCCTTGCGTCTTAGTGGCATTATCGCCATCTTCTGTCTTCATGAAAACTGTTCTTTTATTGTCCTTTCTCCTCACTAAAGTCTTCTCATTCTCTTTCACTCCTAGTAACCCCCTTGCGTCTTAGTGGCATTATCGCCATCTTCTGTCTTCCTGAAACCTGTGCTTTTGTTGTCCATTCTCCTCACTAAAGTCTTCTCATTCTTTTTCAGTTCCAGTAACCACTTACGTCTTAGCGGCATTATCGCCATCTTCTGCCTTCCTAAAACTTGTTCTTTTATTGCCCCTTACTAAAGTCTTCTCATTCTCCTTCACTCGCAGTAACCCCTTGTGTCTTAGTGACATTATCGCCATCTTCTGTCTTCCTGAAACCTGTTCTTTTATTCTTTTCTTCTCACTAAAGTCTTCTCATTCTCTTTCACTCCTAGTAACCCCTTGCGTCTTAGTGGCATTATCGCCATCTTCTGTCTTCCTGAAACCTGTGCTTTTGTTGTCCATTCTCCTCACTAAAGTCTTCTCATTCTCTTTCCCTTGCAGTAACCCGTTGCGTCTTAGCGGCATTATCGCCATCTTCTGTCTTCCTAAAACTTGTTCTTTTATTTCCCTTACTAAGTATTCTCATTCTCTTTCACTCCCAGTAACCCCTTGCCTCTTAACCGCATTATCGCCATCTTCTGTCCTCCTGAAACCTGTTCTTTTATTTCCCATTCTCCTCACTTCTTCTCACTAAAGTAGTCGCTTTCACTCTTAAGTAACCCAGTGCGTTCTTGTGACATTATCGCTTCGATTGGAGTGAAGTGATTAAAATAAAAATAATTCATGTTTAGTTCTTTCTTCTCGCTTTCA
>CAHIKZ030000005.1:535000-552500 GCA_903632075.3 Acanthosepion pharaonis
ATTACTTATGGCTCAACGTAATATAGTAATATATAGTTATGCATTTTACATTATCTTCTACAGAAGGTAGTGGAGGAAATCGAGAAGAAAGGACTAATGATCACCTGCAAGAAAGCAGAATGTATAGTTGTATATTAGTCAGGAAAAGAATAGTCACAAAATGCAAGTTACAAATTGGAGATACTAAAAAAAAAGAGAGCAAGTTAAAGATCTGGGATGTGTTTTAACAGAGGACAGTGCTATTTACATTGTTTACATTGTTCGAACAGTTATCCTCATCTTTATTGTCATATTCATGACGGTGGACGCTCCGGCCTTCATCAGGTGACTGGAATTTCGAACTGAACCCTTTATTTCGTCCACCAGGCTATATTGTTCGAGTTCCACGTGTCATGCCTCTTCCGGATTTATCTTGAAGTTTTTGTTCACCTTCATCCTCAAGAACACATGGCCCAGTGGATAAAAACCTTGGTTGGATCCAGTGACTTAACCCAAAAAGTTGTGAGTTCAATACCTGCAGTGGTGAACAAAAACTGAGGATGAAGGTGAACAAAAAATGCAGAGTTGAGTTAAAAGTATACAACAGACATCCGGAAGGAGGCATGGTAGTGGAACTAGAACAATCTACCCCAGGTTCAGTTCGAACTTCCAACCGCCTGAAGAAGACCGGAGCGTACAACTGCTGAAACGCAGTGAATTTGGCAATAAGGATGACGACTATAGTCCGAACAATGTAAATAATTACAATGCCTCATCTCAGAAATATTGACAGTTATAGAGGACGGAACGTGTGATACTGAAATCCGATAGCGAATGATGCCTTTCAAAAGCTAAGCAAAGAATTAAGAAACCTAAAAATTTCTGAACAGTTACGTAATATCAATCCTCGTAAATAGCAGTGAATGCTGGATAACCTCAAATTGGTAAAGAGGAGACATGAAGCAAGAAAAATATGGTTCTACAGAAGAATAAGAATGAACTGAATACACCCCTGGTCAAAATCTGAAGACCAGATACAAAAAATATAAAATACTGTTACTTTAATCAAAATATATATGCGAAACATTTACATTTAATTAGAAAATCTTATTATCAACTAACAAGTGAACATTGCAAGCTTTTAATTGATTAATTTAAACAAACATTGAAAAAAGGTTGTTTTTTTTTTGGTTGGTCATCAAGATGAGACCTTGTGTGAAAAAAAAATTACTGGACTAAAATTTTAGAACTAGTCAGAACATCTACGTAGCTCGTTTCCAGTATTAAGTTTCAGGTTTTAAAAATGGCTATACGCCTAAAGCAATGAGAACACTGACTAGTTCCTGAAGAGACATTTAAAATTTATAGAGCACATAATCTGCAAAGAAGGCTTGAAAAATTTGATCCTCACAGGACAGATTGAAGGCAAGAGGGACAGAGGAAAACAACGCATTAAAATACTTAGTGAGCTTAAGTAAATAGATAGTGAAACAGTGTTTGGAAGATATAACAAAAAGACAAACTTTATTGAGATCTAGAAAGGACAGGATATTGTGGAGAGCCATGATCGCCTACGTCCTGAATGGACACAGCACCTAAAGAAGACAATGTAGCAATATATCAGTCATTGGATAGATCTTAGTTTAAAGCCCAAATCTAATATCTCTTTGAAAACACAGCAACATTTTGTAGCAGTTAATTTATATTTATTTATCTATATTTATTTATATATGAATGGTTTTCTTTTATCGTCTGCAAACTGAGCTCCACAAGTACAAACACATGTTCGAGGTGGACTATGACCCTGACACAGCTAGGAACCGACATGATAATCATTTACAAACACGATATTTTAGTAGAAAGTACAGGAAATAGTGATAGGTTAATGGCGACAACATTTTTTGTCCTGACGTATGAATAGGTCAGAGGAAAACGTTTAAGCCACTGATAACGATCGTCCAGAGAAGGCCAGTCCTTTCCCTTGTCCTCATTTCGTTCCTGTGTACTTCAGGAACGGTTGTCGTCGCTACTTTCAACTGGTCATTAATTACAGTAACACTTGGCTGACCGATACGAGTGATACATGCTTAGATCACCCAGAGCTATTTTAGCCAGTAATTTGCCATGGACAGGTGGGATAAACGAAATTAATTGGGACGCTTCATTCGGATTCAGCTACACAACAGTTTTCATGAGGGTCACACGTTTATTTTTATGATGTCGGACAGCGTCTGCATTTTCCACAGTGTTTATCGGAGCACGTCTTTTATTGTTTAGTCGAAATGTTTTTACAAAAGACGGAATGTGCGACACAGAAATCCGAAGGCGCATCGGGTTTTTGGTTTCGTTTCGTTTCGTTTACGGCATATCAACTTCAATAGTTTATTTCATACCGACGAGATTTTTATAGATGGCAATATATATATATATATATATATATATATATATATATATATATATATATATATATATTCAAAAAATGCATTGCTGGTAATATTTTTTTCAGAAATGTATTGCTGGTAAAAAATTTTCCAAAAATGTATTGCTGGTATTAAAACCTATTTTTACACTTTCATAATGTTTTGACCCGTTTTAGAAAATTAACTATTTGCCCATATCTGGGACCCTGACAAGTGTTACCACCCCGCGGCAGGGTGTAGCTGGGAACACCAGCAATTAAGAGGTGGTTCCACCTGATCAGACGCCTTGCTGTTGGATGTAGTTTATGGTCATAACTAGAGCAGTGGGTTTTTGGTTTGTTTTACAGCATATCAACATCAGTGAATTATTTAATACTGAAAAGATTTTTATTTCTGGTAATATTTTTTCCAAAAATGTATTGCTAATATTTTTCCTTCAAAAATGTATTGCTGGTAATAATATTTTCTTCAAAAATTCATTGCTGGTAATAATTTTTTTACAAAAACGTATTGCAGGTATTAAAATCTATTTTTACACTTCCATAGTGTTTTGACCCTAGTTTGAGGGTTAACTATTTGCCCATAGCTGGGACAGGTGCTACCACCCCGGGTCAGGGTGGACCTGGAAACACCAGCAATTAAGAGGTGGTCCCACGCTCCTTAAAACTTCCTGATCAGAAGCCTTGCTATCAGATGTAGCTTATCGTCTTAACCAGGACGCGGATGTAATTTATCGTCATACCCAGGACGCGGATGTAGTTTATTGTCTTACCCAGGACGCGGATGTAGTGTATCGTCTTACCCAGGACACGGATGTAGTTTATCGTCTTACCCAAGACACCAAAATCTTACCAGAGTATTAAGAAACACTTAAGAAAAAAAAAAACTCCGTCAGAAACGAAGAAAACAGTACTGATCTGTCCTTTAGTGAATGCTGGACAGTCTCTACAAAGATGAACAAGTGATTTAAAGCAATTGAAATGTTGTTCAGCAGAAGGATGTTGAGGATGCTATGGAACAACAAAGATTTCGAGAAAATGGAAACAAAAAGAACTTTGGGTTAACATCAGGAAGAGGCAGTTCAGGTTTCTAGGGCACATATTGGGAAAAGAAGGCTTGGAATATTTGACACTCACAGGAATAATTGAAGTCAATAAATATAAAGGAAAACAACGTATAACATACCTAACGAGCTTGCGTCAATGGATGGCAGAACAGGGTTTAGGAGATATAACAAAAACGCACAAAATTAGAGTTACAAAGAACAGGAAGTTGTGGTGAGCAATGATCGCCAACGTCCTGATTGGATACAGCACACAGAAGAAGAATGAGCTTGGGTAAATAGATAGCGGAACAAAGTTTACGAGAGATAACAAAAACACATTCATTAAGAGCTACAAAATACAGGAAGTTATGGAGGGCCATGATCGCGTACGTTCTGAAGGAGCACAGCACATAATCAACACGTGTGATATCTTCCTGTATCTCACCGCTCCTTTATTGGCTGGAATTTCTATTAAGAAACGAAGGCAAAAAAGACTCGTATTTACTCGGTAATGCCTAAAACAGCTACAATAAACAAAATGGTGAGAATTCAGTAGAATTAAAATGAACAGTGCACTAAACACAGCTGTTATATGTTAAACATCCATACTAACCACAAGAACGATAACTCTGTACTAGGATCAGAGGAACATGCGCGGTGAGCGGAAACAATACTAGCTATACAATGTGTAGCGATATTAGTTGTCAGCTGATATCTTGTTAAGGAGACATCTACAGGATGTTAAAGAAATTGTTTTTACAATTATCGCCTTGACAAAGAAGGTCGGCTAAGTGGAACGAACCTCCCAAAAACCAGTTCAGTTGAGCCTTTTCTTGATAAATGTCTTTTTTTTTTTTTAGAAGAAAGCTGGCAGGACAAAGAGTACATGATCTCTAAAAGACAGTGGCCCCTAACAGCCTAAACCAGAAAAGTGCTCGCAAAAGTAAAGCACATGCTGGTTAAACCGCTTACCCACCTCACCTCGCCTCTATTTTACTCAGTCGGCCTTTACTAGAAGGTTACAAGGGAATAAAATTGTCCGACTGCTACAATTTTTTGTTTTCATCGTTTTTCTCTTGGAGAAAAAAGAACTGGACTAAGAATTATTTTCCTTTCATTAAGAAGCTGTACCCTGAGAACGAATCAGGTGTTTGGTCTGAAATAGAACGCTAGACAGGGACTATGCAGTTTGTAAATAGCATGTGTAACTAAAGTTCAAACCGAAGATATAATGAAAATAAAATTAAGGGACTGTTATTAGGAACAAATGTAGAACACAAATTATAACCTGCTGACAATGGTAACTTTTTTAATTTGTTTGTTTAACGACACATCAACTGCTTTATGGGTCATTTAAGGCTAACATTTAAATTTCTTGGGAGCTTTGATGTAATAAAAATATGTTATTTTGCTTTCACAATTGAATACTTGGGAGATGATACTCCGATTTTGTACATATGCATGTTTGTGTGGTCATAATTACTAGAGGCGGATATGTGTGTTTTATGTTGTAGTTTTGCTGAAGTTGTATTTCAGAATACAGTTTGATTTCTTTAAGAAATTGTCGTATATTTTATGGATAAACGTCATGAAGAAATTCCTTCATGTTTTTTGTTTAGCCGCATATAAACCTCTATGGGTTATTTAATGCCGAAATTTAAATATTTTGGACTCAATTGTATGCCTGCAACAACAGATAAAATTCTAGTAATTCTACGATAAAATTGTATTTTTGGTCATTCTACGATAAATAGTTATTGTTGGTGATTTTTTTATTTAAAATATATTGCTGGTAATTTTAGTACAAAAATGTATTTTCATACTTACCTATGGTTTTGATTTTTGTTTGGTGTTCACCATTTGCCCATACCTGGGACCCTAATAGATGCTGCTACCCCGGGTCAGCAAGTTTCACGCTCTTCAAAACCTCCAATTTTCCGATCAGAGGCTTTGCTGCCGGATGTAATTTATCGTCATGCCCAGGACTACAATGGTAACTTACGGTAAGTCACAAACCGTAAGATAAAAGGAGAAACAAAGGACAAAAAGAAAAATGAAAAGAACGAGAAAAAACGCACAAACGTGAAGACGAAGAAGAATAAACATGAAAGTCGCTATGACAATGATTTACATACAATCTATTAGGAATTGGGAAACCGATGATATTATCAAGCCTTTCAAAAAGTTCAAACAAAAATATAACCTGGCGTTTAATTTTTTTTCTTAAAGAACACAATAGACGAAGAGAAAGTCGGCTACATTCTTATATGGGCGGGAGAAAAGGTACTAAATTTATCTAATAGCTGGGACCTCTTCTATGTATTGTTAGTGTCTTGTTAGCTAACAAGACACTAACAACATATAGAAGATATTTTAAAAATTTAGCACTCATCTTGAACAGCGGTTCAACCATTGTATTCACAAGTATGAATTTCAAAATTTAAAACAAAACCACCATGAAAGAGTTGATAATTTTCCAACTAAAATGAAAAATATAACAGAAAAATATAAATTAAAAGATACAGAATAAAAACTAGTAAACAAATTAATAAGGGAATATGTTAGATTCTAATGGACATGAATCAGTTATTGGCAGGGATATAATTAAACTGACTAAAGCAATTTGTTCGAGCATTTAAAACTGCTAGCAAATGGAAACAGTGAGTGTACAAACAACGCATAAAATACTTAGTGAGCTGTTGTGGATTCCGGGGATGGAATCAAGCACAAATAAATAACAAACCCCAGTAATAGAAAGAGGAAAGTATGTGTATTAATTAATTAGTAAAGAATCTAAGTATGTGTATTAATTAATTAGTAAAGAATCTAAATTGAAATGAATATTAGTAGTCCAGGAATGCGGGTTAGTAGAAAAGTATATTTACAAGTTTCTGTAATGGAAGCCATAATTATCTCTCTTTCTGGACTCTTGTATAAGTGGGTGAACACCCTGTGTCGACGTTTTTGTCACGCTATCTCTACGTAGTATAAGTATACTTTGGACGAGTCCATCTTGTGTACAAGGGGCGAGCCCCACAATATGAGCTTAAGTAAATAGATGGCGAAATATTGGTTGGGAGAAATAACAAACAAAAAGACAAAATTTATTGAGAGCTAGAAAGGACAGGATATTGTGGAGAGCTATGATCGCCTATGTCCTGAATGGACACAGCACATAAGACAATGTCGCAATATATCAGTCATTGGCGAGATCTTAGTTTAAAACTAAAATCCTAACACCTCTTTGAAAACACAGCAACATTTTGCAGCAGTTAATTTAGATTTATTTCTGTATATATGGACGGTTTTCTTTTCTTGTCTGCAGACTGGCCTCCACAAGTACAAACACATGGTCGAGGTGGACTAGAATTGATACAGAACAAAAAGAATTGATGTCATCACAAAAACAGACAAAATCAAAACGAGGTACAATCCATGTAAATGCTGTGGTAGAATTCAATGACCGAAAAACATGTCCAGTCTTTAGATGTCAGTGTAGCGCTTGTCATAAGGCAAATCATTTTGACGTAAATGTGCAGGAGAGAAATGAAATCACAAGAACGGAAGGAAAAAACATTATCATAAACAAAAGATCCCCTGGGTTGATAATGATGATGAGAGTGGCGATGATAACAGACTACACAAAGAGATAATACAACTACATCAAATGTCAAAGAATTAAAACTATAAATAAGGGGAGCTAAATACAACGATAGAAATAAAGAAACGATTAAATAACAAAATCACAGCCATCAACCTGAAGTTTAAATTGGACACCGGTGCACAAATCAGTGTACCCCTAATAAAGATATACCGACATATATTTCCGGAAATAACTGAAAACAGCTACTATAAAGCATGTTCGCTGAAAGCTACAAACACCCCATTAACAGCAGATGATTGAATAGACATTACACAGCTTGGGAAAGCTAAAATACCCGGATTATATAAGAGAATGCGCATCGGGTACACATTCTATGCAAATGGCTCAGAGGGACTTGCAATTCTTGGTTTGATTGATTGATTTGTTTGTTTAACGGCATATCAATACCTGATGGGTCATTTAATGACGAAATTTAATTTTCTTTGCAAGAATTGTTGTAAAGCCTTTTCTGTTGGTACGCCATAAGCTTTCCTTAGTGCTCTTTTTAATGTATCTACAAACCTCTCCGCTTGCCCGTTTGACCTTGGATGATATGGCGGAGATTTGATGTGTTTCACCTGAAAATTTTCGCAAAATTCTTGAAAATCCGCAGATGTAAATTGTGTCCCATTATCGGTGACTAAACAATCAACCACCCCGAAAAGAGCAAACAGCTCTCGAAGGCAATTTATTGTCGTCTCAGAAGTAGGTTTTCTACAACGAAATACTTCTGATCATTTGCTGTAACTGTCTACTACAATCAAGTAGTAAAAACCCTCTAATGGACCTGTGAAATCTACATGGATTCTCGACCACGGTCGATCTGTCTTAGGCCATGGCTTATGATTGATCGGAGGTGCTTTAGCTTCTAAGGAACAGCCCTTGCATTTGTCCACCATATGTATAATATCTTGATCCATGTTTGGCCAGTACACATAACTTCGCATTAAGGATTTCACCCTGTTCTTTCCTGGATGGCCCATGTGAAAATCCTTGAGGATTCGCCTTTGTAGCGTTTTCGGGGTTACTACCCTTTCATTGTATAGCAGAACATTATCACATAACGAAAGACTGTCTGATATATGCTTATCTTTTCCTGCAATTTTTGTTTTCGTTTCCTTTATAAATTCGTCATTCACTGCATCGTTTCTTATTTCCTGTAATGTGACGGGGAGGTTTCGAATTGTACTACATAATGATGTTCTGATATCTTCCTCATATCGTAGAGCTGCAATTACGGAATCTTCTAATGGCTCCGTTTTCGAAAGACCGTCTGCATGCCCGATTTTGTTTTGTAATTATAATTTAATAAAATCGTCCCCCATCTTAGTAATCTATTAGCAGTGTAGACAGGTAGACCTTTCTTTGATCCAAATATTGTTAGTAATGGCTTGTGGTCCGTCTGCAAGGTGAAAAATCTACCGTAAATATATCTGTGGAATCTTGTAATCGCAAAAATAATCCCCAGCGCTTCTTTTTCGATTTGCGAGTAATTTTGTTCGACTGGTAGTAACGTTCTTGATGCATGCGCGATGGGTTGTAGTATCCCATCCGGCATTTTATGAAATATACATGCCCCAACACCATAGGCACTCGCATCACTCGCGACTATTATTTCCAATTTTGGATCATAATGAGCTAAACATAAATCTGCTGTTAGAGTCTTAATGATTTTGTCGAAAGTTTTCTGACATTCATATGACTATTCCCAAACTTTCTTCTTCTTCAACATTTCGTTTAGGGGTGCGCGTAATTTGTGCATGTTAGGAATAAATTCTTGATAATAATTTACTAAGCCCAAGAAGCTTTGTAACTCGGCTAATTTTTTTTTGGTGCCGGCATTTTTTTTATTGTTGTGGCTCTTTCTGGGTCTGGTCTTCTTCCTTCTTCGTTAATAATATGGCCCAGATATTTTATCTCCTTCATAATTTTGCTATTTATCAGGATGCCATCAAGATATGCGATCGTGAAATCCAGACCGCCTAGCATAGTGTCCATTATTTGCTGAAATATCGCCGGCGCGACTTTGATCCCGAATTGTAATCTCTGGAACTTATATAATCCTTTATGAGTGTTTATGCACAACAACCTCGAGCTTTCCTCATCTACTGGTACTTGTAGGTATGCTTCGCTCAAGTTTATTTTTGATAAAAATTTTCCTCCGTTCAACTTTGTGAAAACTTCCTCTGGACTAGGGAGAGGATAGTGATAATCCTTAATCTCTGCATTCAATCAAGTCGAGAAATCAGCGCATACTCGTATCTCACCCGATTTCATTTTCACGTAAACCGTAGGTGCGGCCTATTGACTATATTCCATCTTTATCAATATACCGATTTTCACGAGTCTATCTAACTCTTCGTCTATCTTTTCTAATGATGCGAAAGGTACATTTCTTTTCTTCTTTAAAGTGGGTTGTACATTTTCTTTTAGTTCGATTTTGGCCGTCATTTTTTTACACCTCCCGAGATCGGCTGAAAATTCGCCGGGGAAACTCTCCTTTAATTTCTCCTACAATTTCTCTGCCTTTCCACTTTTTGGCAGAACGTATTTATCAGAAAAGTGACAAGGAATCTACGCTTTTCGTCACATTTAATAGTCCATTCGGCCAATACAAATTCGTGCTATTATGTTTTGAGCTAAAAATCAGTCATGACATCTCCCAACAAAGGATAGATAAAACATACACAAAATGTATAGATATCGTGGGAAATTTGAGACGACGTGGAACTTTCCACGACAAAGACGAAGGAGATCATGAGTCAATAGCGAATACAAGAACAGTAGGTATCAAGCAAGTATACAAGAAGAACAGGTAATAAGGTATCAAGGAGAGTATCAAGTAGGTATATAAAGGGATCAGGTATCAAGGAGAGTATCAAGCCAGTATAGAAGATCAGGTATCAAGGTGTCAAGGAGAGTATCAAGCAGGTATAAAAGGAGATCAGTTATCAGGGAGAGTATCAAGCAGACGTACAAGGAGAGAAGTTATCATGATATCAAAGAGAGTAACAAGCAGGTATACAAGATCAGATATCAAGGAATCAAGGAGAGTATCAAACAGGTATAAGGTAACAAGGTATCAAGCAGTGCCTCAAGGTTGTATAAAGAGAGATCATGTATCAAGGTATCAAGAAGAGTATTAAGCAGGTTTAAAAGTTCACTGTCGACACTTGAGTTTGAACATAGACCGCCAGTGAGCAAACACAGGCGATACCATTATTAAATTAAGTAGACCACGTGACCATAAGTAGGCGCTTTCGTGACATCTGATTGATAGCTATTTCTGCTCTATTATCTATTAATATAGGGTCCACTATTCTCTACTCTATTCACTATACAATTTCTCTATTCGGATCACTATACGGATTACTATTCGAGCGAGTATTACGAGCAAGTACTATTAGTGCGAGTGATATTCGAAGGCGTCTGTCACCAGTATTGTTCAACGGCGTTACTATAGTTGTATCTGCGATTACAAAGTCTCTACTACAACGAAAGTGACAACAAGTGTTCGTTGACATCACAAAAGAGACAGAGGGATCTTATATTGTGAATCAAACACACTTGCTAAACGGCATACGTTGAAACACCGGTTCCCGTACGAATTCCAGGTGTTGTAAGCTTGGATGTGCGGGTGGTGTAATGGATAATGGCACAGAATTGATAATCTGAGAGCCGATTTCCAATTCCCGTTGGGTTCGTTATATTCACTTAGGTGCAAATACGCTGGGGAAAATGTATGACTCCACCTCTTCTCCCCCTGCTATGGGTTAATTAGTAAGGTTTGTATCACTGAACTATTATTTTCTACACAACAATTCTTACAATCTACGAATATTTTCTGGTTTTAAATAATCTGAAAACGGTTGATAAGCCGTAAAAAATGAATCAGTCAACAACTAACCACAGGAATGGTAAATTCTTATTAAAGACACAAGAGCATGGGGACCGGAAACAACTCAATGCATATAAGGACTATGCTCTTTGTAAATAGCACGTTTGAATAAAGTTTTGTGCAAAAATATAGTCAAAAATGCTTTTCTTATCCATAATTAAACTTTACTCAATTTTATTTTCTATCATCACATCTTGAGTTAGTTAAATGTTAATAAAAAATAGGAAATAAAAAAGAAAAGGATAAATACGGAAAGAAATACGGAAATTATCAATAAAATCTTTTTAGAATTATCAATGAAAGAGATATTAAATCTGTTTAAACTTATCAGTAAACGAAACATTAAATCGTAATAGAATTATTTATAAAAGAAACATTAAATCATTTTAAAATTATCAATAAAAGAAACGTTGAATCATTTTAAAATTACTAATGAAAGAAAAGTTAAATCTTTTTAGAATTATCAATAAAAAAAAACGTTTAATCTTTTTAAAATTTTTAAATTTAAGTATCTGTTATTATTAACAAATGTCGAACAGAAGCACATCGCTAAGGTTTAGTCTAAACAAATTAAAAACCATAAAAAAATTCGATTAAAAACTAAAGATTGCCGATTTCTTATGAACTTATCTTTTATTTCTTATATAATAATTTTGTAAATTTCCATATTTTATTTGTTGTGCTTTAAGAATTAGGAAAATATCTCTTTGTTGTACACTGAGAATGATATAAAATAATTTCGTCGTGCAGTGGGAATGAGGTAAAAATTTAGTTGTAAAAATACGTTTAGTTGATTTTTTAGCAACATATGAATCTCTATGCGTTATTTAATGCCGTAATCTAAATATTTTGTATTGCTTCTTCCACCGCGAGGAAAGTTGGCTCTCTGTGCCGCGCCAGGAAATTTTTCTCCCCTGAATCGATACTTCAAATATACAAAACAACCATTCGCCCTTGCATGGAATATTGCTGCCATATATGGGCTAGAGCACCTTCTGCTTACCTCGGAGTTCTTGACAAGATCCAGAGACGGATATGTAATCTAATTGGCTCTGATCTGGCGTCTCGTCTGCAGTCACTCTCTCACAGACGCGCCGTCGCCTCTCTCTGTCTTTTCTACAAATACTTCCATGGTAATTGCTCCGATGAGCTGCTTTCACTGGTCCCCAGACTCCATGAATTCAAGCGCCCTACAAGGCTGGAATCCCGCTCTCACCCTTACACTGTAGAAACTTTTAAATGTAGCCGTCTCTTCTACTCCAATAGCTTCATACCTCGCACCTCTCGCCTGTGGAACACCCTTCCCAATTACTGTTTCCCTGAGAGCTATAATCTCCAACTGTTCAAATGTAATGTCAACTGACATCTCCAGTTACCTTGATCTACCCACTATCCCTCTCCTCGTCCTTTTTTCTATCACTCCTATCTGCTCTCGCTCCAAATCTTCCGCAAACCCCTGCATCCTAGTGGCTTCACGCCTTGCTTGGGGCGTAATGCTTAAAAAAAAAAAAATCCAACTTGATGACTTCAACTTCAGATATTTTGTACATAATCTTATACTAATCTTTTATACTAATATTTTGTACATAATTTTATACAAATAAACATGTTTTATAAATATATGGTTTGTATATGATCTGATGATGGTGTTATATGTTTGTGTATAAGCTATTTCTTTAATATTATAGGACATTTTGTTGACAGTTTCAGTATTTTCATTTCGTTCTCTCATCTTGTTTTGCTTGTAGTGTTTCTTCGAACTCATGATGGGTGGGGATCCCAATGGATTTAGCAATCCATCATGTTATCTGCTCGGTCACTCCTGGGATAGAAAGCTATTGTTCATTCAGGATGAGGTAAAAATCTATTGTCAACCGCAAATGAAGTAAAGGAGGAAGTGTTAATTGTTAGGAATTTGTGTAGGTGGTTGTGAAAGAACAGGAACAAAAAAAAGCATCACCGACATGTAATTATTTACGCTATTTAGTTTCAAAATATTGTCCTATTTTTTGCCATATAAGTAATCTAAATAATTACGCCTCATTCCAGAAATACAGACACGCATAATTGTTTAAAATTTGGTAAATTTAAAGTACAGGAGAACAATATATCTTTGAGAGCGTGTTTATGAATATAAGAAAATGTGGACAACGAAATCAACACTGCATGGCGACTGCCCATTTCATGCGCTAGACTGTGTTTACAAATGGTCTCGTGATAGTTTAAGGCGTTTAAATGCTTTTGATTATGATTTCATTTGATTGCCATGCCTCCATTGTTTGTATATATATACGAGGGTCATTCAATAAATAAGGTGAATTTTTCGGTATAAGGACTTCTAATACAGATAGAAGCTTTTTTTTTTACTTCTTTTTCACATGGATTTAATTTCTTTTGCAGATTAAAAAAAAACTTTGAGAGTTTTGGCGATTAACAAAGATGGCCGAGCAAGAAGCATGCTCCAGGATTGAACAGCGGTCAGTTACCAAGTTTTGGTTGCTGAAGGGTGCAAACCAGTTGAATTTCATAGGAGAATGTCAACTGTGTATGGTGCCACATGTTTCAGCCAAAAAATGTCTACAAGTGGGCTAAATTGTTTAAAGAAGGACAGGGCAGTGTTGAGGATGAAGACAAGCCTGGGAAGCCTACAGAAATGAGGTCTCCTGAGGTGATCGAATCAGTCAATGACTTCATTCAGTCTGACAGAAGAACTACTGTGAACTGCTGAGGCAGGTCAAGAAAGACATAAAGAACAAACTCAGGGGTCATCAGTCAGAAGGAGTCATCTTGCATCATGACAACGCAAGGCCTCACACAGCAGCCTAAACGGTGCAGACCATCAACGAGCTGGGCTGGGAGCTGCTCCCTCATCCCCCCTTACAGCCCAGACCTTGCCCCTTCAGACTTTCACCTGTTTGGTCCCTTGAAAGCGTTCACGAGAGGCACGAAGTTTAAAAGTGACGATGAAGTCAAAAGTGTTGTGAGCGACATCAGTCCAAAGATTTTTACGCTGAGGGAATACGGAAGCTTGTACACAGATTTGAAAAGTGTGTGACAGTGCTGGGATACTAAGTTGAAAAAAAAAGTAAGCTTCTATCTGTATTAGAAGTCCTTATACCGAAAAAATTCACCTTATTTATTGAATGACCTCGTATATATATATATATATATATATATATATATATATATATATATATATATATATATATATATATATAAAAATTTGTTGTTGTACAAAACTTTATAATAGCAAAGGAGCAAGCGTCATTTTTATTTAAATTTCAGTTACAAGGCATATTGGCGTCAATATAATAATTAAATACAACCGGTTTCGTCCCAGCTTATCAAGTTTTATTCTGGGAATTAAAAAAAACAAACGTGTAAATTAATTTATTGGATGAATAATGAGGGGGAAGAAAAACAGAGGGAATTTTTGCTGGGGTCTGAATATTATTGGTCTCTAGTTTTCTTTGAATAATTATTTTTCTTCCTCCAGTCAGTCCGGACGTGACATCTCGGCTTCAGTCACTTTCTCATCCACGTAACCTAGCTTACCTACGTTTTTTTTATAAATATTTTCATGGTAATTGTTCTGATGAGCTTTCTTATTTGGTACGTCGACTGCAGGAATTTAAGCGCAGTGCTCTCATTTTTGTCAATGCACTTAGTATAGTGGTTAATATTAATTGTATACGGAAGTATATAATTTATAGATTAATGATTAAAAATACCACTTATTTTATACAACAATTAAAAATTCAAGATTATAATAGTGCCAACAAAAATAATACTACTATTATTAATATTACTAGGAAATGCAAATAAAATTTATATGAAAAAATACTATATATATATATATATATATATATATATAAACACGCACACATATATATGCGTATGTGTATATGTGTGTGTATCATTTGATTTGATTTCTTTTTGAACGTCATATAAACTACTTTATGAGTCATTTAATGTCGAAATTTAATTTTCTTGGGAGCTTTGAAGCAATAAAAATATCTGTTATTCTGCTTTCACAATTGAATAAATGGTATATGATACTCAGCTTTTATGAATATACATGTTTGCTTGGATATAATTACTAGAAGTGGTGATACGTGTTTAATGTTGAAGTTCTTTTGAATACTGTTTGATTTGTTTAAGAAATTCTAGGATATTATATGGACTAGTCATGGAAGAGGTCTTTCATGTTGGTTGTTTGGTTGGTTTTGTTTAAGGGCATATCAACACCTCTATGGGTTATTTAATACCGAAATCTAAATATTTGGTACACAATTTTATGGCTTCAACTAAATATATTTTGAACGTAATTGTATGCCTTGTATTATTGATAAATGTAATGTTGGACATTTTTGCTATAAAATGTATCGTTGGTAATTTTACTATAAATATGTATTGGCGGTAATTTTTTATATAAAATTGTATTGCTGGTATTTTTACTATAAATATGTATTAGTATACTTTCATAGTTTTTTGCTTATGTTTGGGGTTGCACTATTTGCCTATAGCTGGGATCCTTAGCAAGTGCTACCACCCCGGGTCAGGGTAGACCTGCGAACAATAGCAATTAAGACGTGGTTCCACGCTCCTGAAAACGTCCAGTCTCCCGATAAGAGGTCTTGCTGCTGGATTTAGTTTATTGTCTTTCCCAGTATTATATGTGTTACTTAAAACGTGTTATATTTTCTGGGGGTTGAATGGATAGCATCGGAGACATAGCGTTTGCAGTTATGGACAGTGTGCACAAAGAAAACAACACGATACAATGTCTGCCATGGACATTATAGGAATTCTTTTGGTTAGGGCTAAAGTTTTAATTTATTCGAGTTCTAACTGTTGATCCCCGGATGAAATCCGGTATCAATAAATAACGAACGCCAAGAATGAATATAGGAAAATAATGTATTAACGTAATAATACAAACTGGTAAGGCAGGTTAGTAGTTCCAGGAATACGGGTTAGTAGCAAAATATCTATACAGTCTTTGGTATTGAAGTATCGCTGTATGACTTCTTACTGAGTCTACGTTCTTGCTTCTGGTGATTCTTGCTCGCTATGTTCGTTCTGTCTGTCTGTTACCATCACCTTCTGTCGGTTAACCTCACCCTCACTCTTCCGGTTATCTACAACCTTTCACTCTCGGGTATTCACGTAGCAGTAGTATATGTATATACTGGGTGAGTCCAGTTGTGTAAAAAGGGGAGGACCCCTCAACACTAACCTCTGCTTATTTTTATTTTATTTTATTTATTATTTCATTTCATATCAATTAATTAATTAAGTTTTGGGTATTTTTTCGGCTTTGTTTTTTGTTTTTTTATTTGGAATAAAGTTTATTAGATTTCGGTTAAGCGATGTTATTTAGTTTTTTCGGCCATGATGTTGTTTTAAATAATCTAGTATGAATTTGCTTTTGTTACTGCCTATATACAGATATTATTACTTAAATGGATTATTTTAATGGATACTCGTATTTTAGTAGACGTCCAGTTTATTTATTAGACAATAAATCTATTTATTTTCGTCTATCGGCCTAAATATTCGAGAAATCTGATTAGACAACAATATGCACTCTCCGGCAGGATTAGTACATGTGTCCCCTTAGGGCTAAGGTGAGACTGGATCTGATGTGCTTTGACCTCTTGCCTATGGAGTGCGTCGATTATCAAGCAAAGTTGAATAGTATCTTTAAACAGAGATTCTTCTCTGACAGTTGAAATAGATATATCTGATCAGTTTCGTATCCTAACATAAAAAAGTAATTTGTAAAGAAAGGGGATAGATTTTTTATTTATTAATCCGGTATATGCTATTACTTAAATGTTATTTTTAGTGGATACTCGTATTTGAGTTGACGTTCTCTTCGATTTAGTAGTCGTTAAGAAGAATTACTTCATATTCATTGGGTAGAGGGTATTTCTGAAATAGATAATTACAATAAACTACTATTTAAACGTATCCTTGTTTTTCTCCATGTGTCGTTTTACTGACTCGATTGCTTATTTTGAGGACTCGCCATAAGATTCCATTTCTCCGAAGAGTATCTAAATGCCGAAAAACTAAACTAATCTTCAGCATCAGAACTCACCTGGCAAAATGTGCCCTTATTTTGCTGGTGTACGGTCACGTGGTAGTCTCTTCGATTCGATCTATTTTCCGGAAGTTCGAAAAGTAATCGAACACTATAAGGTATTAAATGTAGACTTCAAACAGGTGAAGGACAATTTTCAGCCATGGATGATCAATTACATTATGTCACATGTGTCACTCTTTGTGTTGTGAACTTTCTAGTTAAGATTTGGTAGTGTTATTGGTACACTGTATTGATCAGTAACGGTGAACCAATTCCAATCTCCAATACATTCCTTGTCAAAAACCAATGACCTATATCGGACACACCACTACCTCCTTAAGTAGACATCTTACATACAATCTTTCGAAGCAGAGTAAATTTTTTATTAACTTATAATTTACAAGAACCTTCTATTTCTCGTCGA